>CACKRE030003575.1:90896-127383 GCA_902602495.3 Ectocarpus sp. CCAP 1310/34
TTTTTGGCGGTAACCATAATGGTGGTCGAGTAGATCATGTTGTGCGGGGTCGAGAACCCTCACAAGGGGGATGATCGCACTATGTTGTGATAAAATGGTCAAGCACCCTCGAGGCAGTTACACAGTGCTTACAACTGTCTCTGGAAGTGAAGCACCAGAAAATAAATTAAGTCATACGCAGCTGTCATCCGTACGCAAGGAAGTAAGCACAAGATGCCGAAAACCCTTAGCAGGATGCAGCGCACCCTTCATGCGACTCGCCGAATANCCCCCCCCACCGAATATAGGCTATTTGCGTGTGTATTTCTCTACAGCAGTACAGTAGTACTTGTCGTTCAACATCATACCCTGGATCGCTTGGAAAAGCATGCAAAAAAATCAAACGATACGTCGTTTTCGGGAAGCTCCCGACGGGGAGGTTCCAACGCCGCCATTCTCGGCACACCCACTCTTTCTGCTGAGGAGAAAAAAGGAGTCCAGGGGGTATGGTGCCTTCCGTCCCCTACGGTATGATGCCCCTGCTGTTTCGCACGGTCTCAGCCGTGCAACATCTACACGTTTGACATGTAGTCTACCAACCAAGTACACTAGCACCGAGTGAATCGTAGGGTGCCCAATATACTACTGTAAGTATACTTGGGCCGATATTCAAACCTCGACTATGTACTCTGCACCACAATCAGCAGTGACGGCGTTGGAACCGGGTATATAGGGAACTCTCGGAAAATTCACCATCCCATGACTGTGGCAATTCTTCAATGTGAAGTGATCGACCCTGAAAAATCGGACATTTGACAGCCGGAGTCCAATCCACGGCACTTCTCCGGTCAACGGACGTTACATCAGCGGCCGGTCGTTTGGTGCGAACCAAGCCATCTCATGTCCAATTTGGCAAAGAAAAAGCAAGGAGGATGACCAGCTTCTAGTTCATCACTTGCAAAGCGCAACCTGGGCCGGCGAAAACCCGGCATTTCGTTCTGTCCCGGCAGTGGTGGGATGCGGGATGCGACGTCAAACGACTACATGAGTGCCCCCGCCCGCTCGCCGAATGCCTCATGGCGCTTCGCGCTTGGTGATTTTTTTTTTTGTTCATCATTGGACTCTGTCGTCTGCCCCTCTGGCCCCTATCCTCCACTTCTACTAGCTATACGACCCAACCGGGGTCTCACAGGAGGGGGGGGTTGGACCCCCTCCTGCGTTTCCTGCCTGAGACATTTTTATCGCGAGAAGGGTACAGCAATCCCTTCCCTCGCGACCTACGAAGTCGATTATGGTTTACTAACAACGAGCTTTGCAGCTCGTCGCTTTCATCCTAGACCAGGATTTATTTAGTGAGAAAAAACTCACGCTGCCGGGACTCGAACCCATGACCTGGCCCTTAGCAGGCTGCGAGGGTACCCACTAGACCACCGGGGCGACCGGGTACTGTAAGATCCTGATGCGGCGAAAACCCGGCTTCTCCCTCCGTCCCGGCATTGTACGAACGCGAGGCCAAACGACTACCACGGCATGCATCTTCAATTGCACACCCCCCTTCCCCCATTCGCACCTTTCCGTCGACTCATCACCAGCATCATCGCGCTCGAAGAACCGCGTAGCGGGCGCGGAGGCGGCTGGCTTCTGGCGGCGCATGACCTCAGCAAACAAGTTCCCCAAAGGCTTGGGTGCGGCCAAACCGCTACCGCTTCCGCCGCCCAAGAAGGAAAACGCCGGCGCCGCCGTTGTAACGGTCGGTCGCTTCGCGGGACGCTCATCCTCCAGAGCGAGCGGCCTCTTCTGAGCGATCATCTTGCGCTTGTTGTTCATGGTCGTGCCGCCGGGGGAAGGGAGGAGGGGCGGGCGGACATTTTCTTGGAGCCTGTTTTCGCCGCCGCCGCCGCCGGCGCTGCTGCTGCTGCTGCTGGCGGTGATCCGGCGGCGAGAGATGGGGCTAGGCCGATGCGCCTTGACGCTCTTCCTCGCCAGGTTCATCTCCGCGATGTAGGTGAGGGCGCTGGGTCGGCAGCAGTGTTGTTGGTTGGACGGATGCAATGGAGGGAGGGATCAGTGATGCTGCTAGATCGATAGCTAGTTGTTGTTTGGACATATGCAGGGGGACGGAGGGATCAGCGAGGGCCAAGTATGGGCTTCAGGGAAGAAGCCAAAGGAGGAACAATCTACAGAAAAAATGCTGGATGATAATGATGCGTTGAGTTGTTGTTTGGACATATGCAGGGGGACGGAGGATCAGCGACAGCCAAGTATTGCCTTCAGGGAAGAAGCCTTAACAGATGCTATTGTTGTTAGCTCCAATGGCATCACTTATAACTCAGTGTTGGCTTACACAAACTCAAAATAAGCCAAGTATCCAGTTTGTCTCGATCCACTTACTAAACATCACCACATCCCTTTCGACCGAGGTTATATCTCGAACGGGTAGTCTTTCTGTGAGGTCATGTTTGCTTTCTAAGAAAGCTAAAGGAGGGACAATCTACAAGCAACGCTGGATGATACTGCTGTAGAAAAAATGCTGGATGATGCTAAGTAGTAGCATAGTGTGCTGAGTCGTTGGTTGGATACGCAGGGCGAGGGAAGGATCAGCGAGTTCCAATGATTGTCTTCAGAGAAGAGGCTAATCGAGGTACCATGTACAGCAAATGCTGGATCGACAGCCGTGTGTTCAGGTTGTAATTTCGCCGTAGGGATCAGCGAGTACCAAGCGGTACGTACAGCCTTGAGGGAAGAGCGGCTCAAAGTTGTGGGGCAGCATGTACAGCAAGGAGCAAGAGCGCAACAGAACCTACATCGAGCGGCATCATGGGGCAACATGGTGATGTTCACCTCAGAAAGGAGGGGCGCGTTTGTCAAAGGGCTTGCTGAACTCCAAGAGAGCACGAAACCCACTCAAAGTGTTGCGTGCAACGTCTTACGGAAGCCGTATACTGACTCTCTACAACAAGCACCCTATGGCTCGGGGAGCCGTTATGGAATAAAATTTGGCACCAGGGTGAGAACAAAACACATGATTGCTTTGCTCTGCTGTTAGACTCACTCAATGATGGTGTTATGGTTGGAGAGGATGCTGTTCAACTCGCTCTCGGAGATGCACTCCCCCTGCGCCTGGAGCGCGCTCAACAGCATCTTCTTGTCTAGGGTCCTGTTGCGATTGTCCGCGGCGTCGGAGGACTTGCCCTTTGGGGCAGGAGAGCAACCTGTGTCGGGACTGCTGCCGCTGCGGGAGCCGGCGTCCGATGCTGCCGTCTCCATCGTGTTCGGAGAAGCCGGGCCAGACTTTTTGCTAGCCCCGTTACCCATCTTCGACTGGGACTCACGGTCCGATCCTTGGCTGACGACGTTTGACTGCTGCTGGATGTCACATGCGAGTGATGTGGGCTGGCCGGCGGTGCTCGCTTCGAGATCTACGAAAAAGGAGGGGAATGCCAAATTCCTAACTGCAGACCCCCACACGCCGGATATTTTTGCGGAGAACTCGATCTGCACTGCAATCTTGCAATTTTGACTTTTCCACTTGTCCAACTGCTTGCCGGCCTCTCGAAGAGCATCGTAGAGCACGATCGTGGCTGTTTTTGATCCCACGTTCAGCACGTCAACATTACTAGAGGGGCACCGGAGTGTGGGTTTTAGTGTTGTTCCGATGCGAACGCTGTGTTGTGGGCACCTGGTCGTCTGCTCACAACAAACCGGTACTCTCTCTCTCTCTCTCCCCCTCCTCTTCTCTAAACAGATGAAGACTCTAAGCTACCTTGTTGTGTGTTCGTCCCATACACATCATATGGTCTGAACGCCAACACTCCACTCCTTTCGGTATATGGCTGAGGCATCTGCCGGGGTCGCACTGGAGGAAGGTAGTAGTATGCATGGTACAACACAGCGAAACGGACACACACAAAACTAAATGCATATCTAGTCTAGACTATCTACCGAAAACCGAGACTGTCTCGCGGAACCATCTGCCCGATGTTCGAGAGGCCATAACATGAGTATGATTTTTCAGTCTCACCACCGTCTACCGAGGTGAGATGTCTCCGCATTAGCCAGCCAGCTAGCGCTGCCGATGCTAATGTTAATAAGGATAGAATGCTTTTCTATTGCTTGTGGAACACGTCCAGTCAGAGATGAAGCGTGTTGATGCCTTCCTTATTGCCTTCTCAGCCATGTTGTCTTGTACTCACAGGGTACCTTCTAATGTCCGTAGTGTAGCGGTCCACCTGACGCGGATGCCTTGCGTAGTCACAAGTCAACTAACCAACAAGGGAACACGCACTTCGAAAAAATAGAAAAAATAGAACAAGAAAAAAAAAAGAGGAACCCTCGACAAACTATGTAGCTCATAACTTTCAAAATTTGGAAAAATTGCACAGCAATGCACACAAGTGCACAACACAGCAAAAATACGGAGCAAGGTGCCGTGTAATACTGACATCATATCCATACGATATCTCCATAGTGATACCGCCCTGCAAACGGCCTGCTGGCAGGGCCAAGTACGCAAAAAACGGACGGTCAACAAGGGTGCCTCCATATATGCTGTACAAGCGCGTGGTCGTCTACCAAAGCCAGATTGAGAATAAAGTCGTTCTTGAGCGCCGAACCGCACGGGTAAGAGTACGAATTTACTGTAGGCGTTCTCCCCCGGGGCTAGCTCATACCAGGGAGTCAAGGAAAGTTAGCCGTGTGCGCGCGATATACATGGAAACTCGTCGGTAATCTCACGGCACTTTCAACACCCCTACAACAAGCAAGATAAAACTATCAAGCCATGTGTTTTTCTGGAATGGTTGGGGTGCCAAAGTCGTGTCCAGACTTCTCAGACCTTTCGAGGATTCTCGCCATCCCACGTTCGAAACAATTTTTTTTTATCGGAGCTTTTTTCGATATTTCAGTTTCGACTGTCTGCTTTCACTTCCAACCTACGGTATGATACGGCGGTCTTCTTCCCTCTCGAGCCGAATAGCCTCCATCAGGGCACGAACAGAACACGTCCTTTCCTGCAGCGCATCCAAGCGTTCACACTCAACTTTCAACCATTTTCCATCAGCATCACTACTGTTGTCCCTGGTTCAGCAGAATAAATTCTTCCACTGAATTCCCTCACAATAACGCCTCGTCAAACCCCGAAACCCCAAATGCCAGGTTACTTTCTCTCCGGTTTCTTCAACCCCAAGACCCCAAAAAACAGGCTAGTATTTGTCCTGATTCTTTCTTCAATCTCAAGACCCCAACAGTCAAGCAGGCTATTGGCCGTCCGGCAGCACTCTCTTGAGGAAGTCCGCAACGCTCTCCATTTCAGCATTGCTCGCTGGTCATGAACGGACCCGACATGTGGTTGCGACGTCGAAAGCGCGCAGCGATTGTGCAAGGGGGAAACGGGGGAAGTTGTTGTTGATGATGGCGCTGTTGTGGTTTCTTGTTGGTAACTGCATCACAAGAGAAATACTTAAACCCATCTCGCCCGACTGCTGTGGCTATATCCCGGACGGATACAAAAGTCTTTCTCTAATTGTGTTTAGGTTTACTAGAGAGAGAGAAATAGTTCGACAATCATGAGGAGGTTTCTTGTTCGTACCGTCCAAGGCATGTGGTATGACACCGTCCTCGTGGTCACAACAAACACGAAACGGACAATATCCTTGGCAAGCGACAACTACGAGGGATTCGGGAGGGGGCTCAGCTGAAGCAAAAGCAAGTCCAATGACAACAACAACATCGTCATCGACAACAAAAGCAGCAGCCGCAGAGACAACAACACGAACAGCAGCAAGAGAAACAGCATCTACTGCAACGACACAGCAACAACGGCACCAAAGATCGCACATGAGTGTCCCATGCCAGTTATCGCCTCGAACGTGGTCGTCATGCCAAGCTTCTCCTTCATGAGGATGTGACTGCAAGGAGGAGTACAGGAAACACGCACAAGGGGGGGGTGGAACACCATACGGAAATGTGTCAGATAGCACACATCTAAAGCCCGCACGTATGCGTACGTATCTTGACTCTTGACGAGACGGGGTCTTCGTTCCTAGGACTATGCTACAGATGGCCGTTACATAGGTTTTGGTGTAGGGGTTCTTAGTTGAGCTTATTAATGGTACTCAAGTTCTTAAACATCGAGGTCTGCGAGGCTCAGTTCTCTTAAGCGAGGACGCTTATCGCTGTGCCGTAGGTTGCTTTGGATACCACACCCGTCGAGCCCGAATCTCACGAAGCTCGATTCCTCCAAGACCAACAAGGTGCCAATATTAAAACGATGCGTCTTGGGAAGAATCTAGACGAGCCAATTCAAAGGCCGCCATTATCGGCGCTTTCACTGCTGTGATTGCTGCAGAGTAGTTGACCCTGGAAAGCCGGTAGTTGACCCTTGCAAATCGGTCAAGGGGTTGTGGTATCTAAAGCAGACTATGGTAGATATTGGATCGGGATTCGCCAAAATCGGTACTCGCCGCGGTCGGTATTTGCCGCTGCCAATTCTGGGTAGAGATAACGGAATGCTTTTTAATTTTAAGGTAACAGCAGCAACAACAACAACAACAACAACAACAACATAAGATGTCGGGGCATCCTTGGCATCGTGACTTCCTTGCATATACAGGACAAGCAGTCCGCTAGAGATACCATAACAAAACGCCTCTCTTTACCGTAGCCTGCTGTGTACCACTCACCTATGTTGGCCCCACGTGAACTGTACCACTTCGTCCCGCGTCCCGTGAAACTGTGCCACGGGAATGTCCTTGGCCGCGCTGCCCAGCGCTGTCGGGTAGTCCTTGTTGAGAGGGATCCAGGTGCTGCAGGCCACGCAACCTGTGGCGTTTTTCAGCCAATCATGTGTCAGAAGATTTTAGATGAATCGTTCGTATGGACAATCAGAGGTGTGCCACGGTTATTTCGCGCGTTCGCGGATGACAGAACGTGAACTCCTGAAGCGCAAAAGTCGATCCTGCACCCACCAAAGTTCGTCAAAGCAGTCCAACGACCCCGGCCTAGATAAAAAGAAGGGTACACTTCTAATCCCCACGCCACCTGGGAGAAAAAAAACTAACAACACCCCGACGTACCGAATCCCAACTGAAAAAAAAGCACCCCTTCGAGATAACTCAGCCGCTGAGCGAACGTACCTGCTAGAGGTTCCGTGGCTCGAAGGCAGAAGTGTAGCGCCACCGCACCCCCCTGCGAAAATCCCCCAACCACCATCCGCGTACTCTCCTTCCCCTTAGCCTTTTCCGCTTCCAAGATGGCCCGGACTCGATCGGCGCTGGCGTTGAAACCCTGCATCCGAGAAATTGTTCGCGGCTCGAATCATTCCTTGTCCAGAACGGAAGGTCTCGTCATTTTCTGCCCTCATGGAATCACCGTCCAGACTTAAACCCGGGGAACCTTTGCTTCCGCATAAGTCGCAAACGATTGCGCCACCATAAAAGATAATAACCTCTTGCTTTTTGCCCCAGGGCTCGTTTGTTGTTGGTCTACGGAAAACCTAACAGCGACTGTGCGGGTAGCGAGGGGTTCTTGACTGAGCATGCTCCTGTAGCCACACCGCCCTGTTCCTGTTCCAAGCACTATTCTTGAATCTAGAATTACTACCTTTTCCGGACAACAGTACTTTCCTGCAGCCGTAACACCGTATATTTCTCCATTATCCGTAGTGTACCTTGCTACATACGGTCATACCAACGTCTCCCTTACATTATTCGCTTAGTGTACCTTCCTTCAGCCATACCGCCACATGTTCGCAAGGCTTGTCTGCACTACAGATGTCGCCCGCAATTCAAACCTCTGGCATGGTTATTGATCGAGGGTGGGGGTCACAAACGGTGCTCCAGTTCTCGCGTTCGATACTAAGTGTTGAGCACTTCTTGTTTTCATCACTATAAATCAGCGCTCACACACAGCAACTCAGCATGTCCAGGATGAAGTCTACATTGTTTGCCCGATCTTGGCAGTTGACTATTGACTTAAAAATTGATGACTGCCAAACTCTTCATGAACGCGGATGGGGCTTTTTTTTCTTCTTTTTTTTAATCACTTTGAATCAGCGCTCACGCACACCCCATTCTAGCCATGTAGCATGGAGTCCACTCACTAACTACCGTACCAGGTTCTTGAAGTGCAGGTGATATTTCTGAAATTTCTCTTGGATGTCGGTTCGCATGATGTGCGTACCACTGCGTCTTCGGGAGAGTCCTCCTGGAGACCAAAGATGTCCGACCATCCCGGCATCTCGTACCCGCCGTTGAGGGTGATTGGCCTGCCAGACAAAAAAGAAAAAAAGAAAAACGTTCCGAACTCGGGTGCTAAGTACTATCCTTGGGCATGCATGGCATGCATCTTTGAGACGAGCGAATGGCTACTGGCAGCATCAACCAGATTGCCAACGTGATTCCGCTAATACGCGGGGGCGGAGGAAGAGCTCGCGAGCGAGCCTCTCTCCTTGCGGGGTGTAAGGAGGCGCGACGTCGAGACGCCGCGGTCTAGAGAGCCTTGCATAATAGACCAAAACAAAGAGGTACGAACTCGTTACTATGTAATTATATCGGAGTATACTGGATGACTTCGTCATGTTTTTTCTGAACGAACACAAGAAAAAAACAAACAAGGCGAAAAACAACTAATGCAATGAACTCATTGCGGTTATGCCGGGCTCTTTCTCTGTGGGGAGAGACGACTTCGTTGCGATTTGTTGGGGAGAAAGTTACGCCAACAGAACACAGTATTCTTCCCACTCGAAAGAGAGCCAAGAAGGAAACAGAATCATACTTTGAACCAGAACCAAAACTTGGAGATACTGCATGGAAACATCGGCCAAGCAAGGTTTGACTTCACCTGTCGAAGGTTGCATAGGATGCCACACCCGCTTTGCCGAGTGTCAAAGCTCTCAGCTCTCAATTATTCCACTACAAAGAGGATGCCAAAATCAAATGATGCGTGTTCGGAAAGCTCTTGACTAGACGGTTCCAACGCCTCCCGCCAAGGTCGGCACCGTCATTGTTTGTGCTGCAGAGTACTCGGGCTTTGCAAGTCGGTTCAAAGGGGTGTGGTATCTTCCGTATGCAATCACGGAAAACAGCAATCATCTCACCTGGTGTCTGCGGTCGGAAGGATGAACTTGGTGTTGGGGAGCTTCAACTGCGGCATCATACTAGCCCATCCAGCCGCCTGCGTGCGAGCATGTAGCGGCGGGATTGAGCTGAGTAAGATGGCGTGGTTGTTGCTTGTGTGCAGAACTTCTACGCCATCGAGAAAATGAGGGTACCGGACAACGTGGTTGGTGCTTGCGGAGGGTGACGACGCCATTGCAAGGTCAAGAATGCGTGGTTGATGCTAGCATGGGGTAACGACACCATCGTGCAACGTGATGGTCCGTTGTTCTGCTGCTGCTGCTGCTGCTGCTGCTGCTGCTGCTGCTGCTGCTGCTGTTGTTGTTGTTGCCACGACACGTCCTACTGGCCTCTGCTTGCGAATCCCTCTTTCTCGCACTCGACTGAAGCAGTAACCGTTCGAAGAGACATACATCTGTTGTGACCGATACTGTCCCCAGTTGTCTAACGGGTACCCGGGTAACCGTCAACGGCGATTATCTACCCGGGTACTGTGCCCCCCCCCCCCCCCCCCCCCCCCCCCCCCCCCCCCCCCCCCCCCNCCCCCCCCCCCCCCCCCCCCCCGGGCGAACATGCCCCTTGACAATGCCTCCGGATACGTTTCGAAGTTCTCTACAATGGTGCTAGATACGATACGCTGACAGGGCGACGACCGACGTGGCGAAAAGGGGAGTACACACACCGCACGATCGATGGACAATGTCGAAAAGACCGGACGCTGGCACCGACGGAGCTCAATGGCAGCGTTTCGGGGACTCAATCAAGGAAATCCGGCCACTTCGAGGATGAACAGCAAATTCTTGCCGTGTGCCAACTTTCGCGGGAGGCGTACATAACAAGCGGTAGGGCACAAGGAGGCGAAAAACTGGGTCCTGGAGTGCTTTTTGCCCCATGTCAAGACGACAACAAGAGCAAAAGGGACGACAACGATGACCAGCAACACTCACTGGCGCGACTTACCGTATCTCCTAGGCCGTGAAGCCACACAACCACGTTCGTGTAGGCCCCATCCTGCAGATAATTTGACACAAACAGGCAGCGGACGGATCATTGACGCTGCGGCATAAGAGCACGTTACAGGTTGTCCCGACTCGCAGAAACACAGGTTGTGGACATGGCGCGACATATTGCCGGCGCTTGGTGTAGTGTCGATAAACCTGACGGGTACAAACCGGCACTATTGAGGGGCCGCTGTAGGTTGTCGGCAAAGCTGCTGTTTAGGCATACAGTGAGCGCAAGCCGAACTACTGCTGTTCCTGGTTACATACACGTGTGCTGCAGGATACCACTGGCAAATGTCTGCAACCAACATTGGAGGGTACTGCTGTTGTTGTACAGGCCCAATCAAAGGGTACACAATCCCCCCAAGGTCTGTCGAGGACGACCCCCTCTTCTCACAATACTCCAGTCGAAAGGATATGTTGAAGCCTCTGCAGTGTGCTGGTAATTCTCATCAGGGATGCGAGCAAGAGACTTGTACCTGCTTATCCTGCGTGTGCCGGACAGAAGACACGAAGAACCACCTCCAGCGGTACTGCTGTAGGGAAGATCTGCCGCTTTTCCATTTCTATTTCTTCCCACATGAGATATATGAAGCTCAAGCATCGATGCCAACACACACACCTTAGGTACGAGAGTGATGCCGCTTCCCCCGAGGGTATCGCCGGACACGTGCTCGAAGTCAATCGGTGCAGCACTAGCAGCCATGCTGAGCTTGCCGTGTTGAGCTTGCTGCTGCCTGTTGTTGTGACGTGGAATATTCCTGCTGCAGAAGGCGCCGATTCGGTTGGGACGGACCAACGAGCAGAACATCAACAGGGAACCGACTACTCTCATTCGTAGCTGCGCAAGCAGGCCTCTTTCTGGAACACAACTGCGCTAGATAGCCCCAAAGCTGCAGCAGTCATGCAGTGTTTGCTGATGCCAGTCATGTCCTGCCCTTGGTTGCAATATGCGGGTCCCCCCTCACGCCCTACTGAAACAAAAATGTCCCATCTGCGGGATAGTTTGTTACCGCTCGGACGCGAAACGCCGTACCACGGAAAAAAATGCGGCCCAATCATGAATCAGTTCATGTTGTTTCTGTTGCGAAAAGCTGTCGCTTCGCGACAGACATGCACGAAGAGAAGACGTCTTTCACACATCAATTTTTCCCTCTCCTCTCTCATTCTGCCCCTCTCTGTCCTCTCACCCCCCGTGCTCCAGCTGAGATCAGAGTTCACCGGCCCATCTATACTGACAGACATCTTTCTCATCAACTGTCTCCTCGCTCGGGACCATCATCGGTCGCCCGTCTTGATCGGCTTTGCGCCGCGTGTCGCAAGGTTGCCGCGTGAGCGCCCGAGGATGGATGGCGGGAGCGCGGCGAGCAGCTCGTCCTCCGGGGCAATGGTTCTTCCGGCCAAAGCCTCCTCCGGGGAGGGCGGCGGCACCGACAGCCCCGCCGCCGTCGCCAGCACCGGCACCGCGAGCAACAGCAGCAGCAGCGGCGTCATCGAGGCATCCCTCTGCGTCACCACGCGTGGCCCGCAAGATCAACAGCGACAGCAAGGTCTCGGGAGAGTCTCATCGCCGATCTTGTTTATGGGACACCAACAACAACCCCTACCCTATCCGCCGGACGCTCAAGTAATCTCCTTCACAGATCCCTACCCCCACGACGACTCTGACCCATTGTCCTTCTTCCTGTCCAGCGGCCGCGGCGATAGCGACCCTCTCGGGTTCGGCTTGGGGTCCGTCGCCGACGGTACCTTCGGTGGCCGCAAGGCTACCCCCGAAGAGCTGATGCTCTTCAGGAGCCACCGCCTGCTCCAGGCGGAGGCCGTCGGAGTGGCCATTGGTCCCTTGCATTCCTCTGGCGGCGCCGACGCGGCGTACGTGCGCAAACGCCTACGCCTCGTCAGCACAGCCGTGGAGCGGCAGCTGAGGCTGAAGGTGCTCGAGCAGACCAATGCTGCCGTGGAAGGGGTCCGCGCGCTCGGCGAGGGCGCGCCGCCTGCCCAACAGCAGAGCGTCATCAATGCGGAGAGGCGCAACTGCCACCGCGTGCTGTCCGGCGTGCTCGATGAGGGCACGGCTACGTTGAAGGAGCTCTCGACTACCGGCGGTGGAGGCCAGGGCGACGTGAGCGTAGACATGGGCATGGACATGGCATTACCTCCGTCGGCGCTCGGGTCTCCCGCGACAGAATCGCAACAAGTAAGAGATACGTTTTTCCCAGATTGGTTGCCTTTGGATGCCTGTTGCAAGCATTCGTGCGAGTATCGTGATATCGTCTGAAGCTCGAGCTTCTTCGGTGGGCATGTCATGCCTACACGCCACCTCGTATGCCCGGCTTGAGCGGGACAGCAGATTGGTGTGTGCAACGTCTCTAGCGCGAGGTTGTATTGTTATGGCACGACGCACATCGCAGTTTCTCCCCACGCGCGACGCACAGCGAACACCGCGCTGCACTTTAATTTCGTGAACGTGGCGATGGATTGACTCAAACCACAGGGGAGTTATCGTTGTATGCTGTCTGGGAAACCGTAGACATATAGGTAGCCTTTCGCTCACGCTATGGATTCATTGCTAATCTATCTTAGACGTATTTCTTTAGATAAAGATGAATTTGTTGTGTGATATTAAGAAGAAAAAAAAAACATGTCCATCTTTGTCACGAATCCGAACATTCGAACGGCAAAACAGCTGTTATCTTGTTTCTTATTGGCGCCTTCTCAGCGAACTCCGCGTCGACCTGCAGCGATGATTGCAGATAAGAGTTGACTCCCACTACTCTAACACGATATGAAAGGCTCGTGTGTCGCTCGTTCGTGAGAGGCCAGCAATTGCTGTTGGTAGACGTTTGTGCGAAGAAGAAAACTCGGAACAATTCCTTCCAGCTGCTGCATCCCCCTTGGCCATTTATCGAGGTTCGCCAATGCGCAGGGTCGGCGCACCGCACCGCTCGTAAGGGTGCAAATCCGTGGTTTAGGTTATTCGTGGGCAACGACCCGCTACACCGAATACACCTTCAGTTGTTGGGTAACGCTGTCCCGCTTTCGTGCTATGCGTGCTGTTGCTGTTCCGCACGTTAGTCCCGGCGAACATTGTCCCTCCACGCCAACCATTAAGCACTAGCCCATCTGGTCCCCCAAATCTCTTTGCTTTTGCTACCCCATCGTGGTTGATCGTTTGTTTGCAGCTGGCTTCTACCTGGGAAGACGCGGCAACTTCCTCGAGCATGAACAGCAGCAGCAGCAACTCAATTGGCTCGTCATGCCTCACGTCGATGCAGCTACAGCAGCAGCCGCAGCGGCAACAACAGCAGCATCAGCAGTCGATCCTGCACCATATGCCGCCCGGAACGGGACGCTCTAGCGTGTTCGCCCTCACGCAGATGCGCGACCGCCCTCAACACCACCACTCCCAGCTCGGGATGGCCCTCGGAAGCACCCGGATGGAAGGCGCGGACGGTATGAAGCAACAGGGCATGGGAGCCAGCTTTGGTTCTGGGGGCGGCGCGGCGGCACCACCTGGACACGACCACGGAGGTCTTTCTGACCCCAGCGCGGGGTTCGACGGCGACTTGTGGGGGGCGACGGGAGGTGGAGCCAGCGTTGGTGGGGGCGGGCGCGGGAAGCGAGCGACGAGCAATGTCGGCAAGGTAGATAGGGGGCTAAGGGTTGCTCGGCCCGAGTATTTCATATATCTGGGAGAGATCGTCATCCAACCGCATGTTGCCATGCTCTCTTCGACCGTGAGCAAGAGAGGAATGGAAGAGAAGCGCAAACCGCATGTTTATGCCGTGTTTGTTGACAGCGTGTCTGGATGCTCGTCTGCTAGCCGTGGCGTATTGACCGCAAGAACAAATATTGTTGCTGTCGATAACGGCCATGCCCCGATGATATTGATCTGATAAAGAGGGTGGTGCTCTGCAGGCGGCGTTCGTCGATACGAACACGTTCCCCATCTTCCATCCCCGCCTTTATGGAAGTAGTCAACCACTTATATTACCCACAGTTCTGGTTGCCTCTAACTGTGTCCGAAGTTTGTTCTTGTCGCCAAGCCTAGGGCGGGCACGGGTTAAACCTTGGCTATGAGTGGGACGACGTCGGATACAAAACTACACGCCGTATATCTCATCGTCCTCAAGAAAACCGGCATTGGAGACATGAAGCATCACATTTCGTTCACAGCACCCTCAATAACTTTCTCTGTCGAGCCGTTAAGCCCTCTTATCATAACAGATGTCGTACTTTACGAGCGACCCTTCCCCCCTTCTCCCAGTTCAGCGCCTCGCCCCTTCCCCTAACGCACAGGCCAAAAATAGATCAGGGCTGCTGAAGAAGACTCCTCCATCCGACGCTGTGACAGACCCCCGCCGGTCTGTGTACAACAATCGCAAGGGCAGCCGCCACCGCCTCACCCCTCAGGCGAAGGAGATCTTGGAGGGATGGCTGGCCAAGCACTGGCTCAACCCGTACCCCACAGAGGAACAGAAGCTCTACCTCGCGCAGAACTGCCACATCACCGTCACGCAGGTTTGTTCGTTTTGCTCGTCCCGCCAGCAATCAGACACAACATCCGGTAGACGCGTAGCACCTTGCAGAAGGATAGGGATAGGGTCAGGGTTAGGCGGTACGTATCTTTATTCCACAGCGTTTCACAAGAGATCGTATTCTTGTGTACAGTAGCAGCAAAGAGAGGGTCGGGTCAAGCGAAAAACACGCTCTCAAGTCCGGTTTTATCTTAGGACTGTACGAACAACCTGCTTTTGCTACTGGTACCGTATACACGGCAAAGGCAAACAACTGGATGATGCGAGTCCGCACTATCTCTAAGCAGTAAGACGGTGTACGGTATCTCTTCAACCTTAAGCAAGCCGCTACTGTACTGGTGCGAGTCTGTGCTTTCTCTTCAGCGATATCTCTCCGAACGTAGCCGCTACCTCACCGTGGACGCGACACAGGTGAACAACTGGATGATGAACGTCCGCGTTCGTCGCTGCCGCACGAAGAAGATCGGCCTCGCCACCGGGCCCGAGGAAATCACGTACACGGCCGCGGGCAAGGCCACCCCTAAGGCCCTCGCCGCGAACCGCGTGGTCGGCAGATCTTCTTCTTCTTCTTCCACCGCCGCCGCCGCCGCCCCTGCCTCCTCTACCAAGCAGGAGGGAGGCGGCGGCGCCAGCGGGGCCGCGGCAGATGCGATGCCACTGTCGAAGAGGCGAGTGGCGCAGCAGCAGCAACAACAAACAAAGATGTTGTAAGGCATTGAGGTGAATTGTTGTAATAGCTTATGCGTGGGTGTATGATGCTGTCGAAAAAGTACGAAACGTAGACGACAAAGCGATGAGTTGGTTGGAAGCTTTTCTTTTTTTCCTGTCTTTGGTGAACGTTCTCCAAGGACCGAGGGTCATGGCACGGCCGTGTTTTGATGTAACAATGCCGTTTTTTCTAGGTAAACACCCGCACCAGACCGATAAGGAGTAGTTTCTTGTTGCTGTGGTTGGTACTGTCGCCTTCGTCGTCATGATCATTGTAGTCGTCGTCCACTGCGGAAAACCACTCCGGATTCTGCCCAGTGCGTCCGCGTTCAATCTATCCAAGGATCTCACACTGAACCATATGTACATGACCTACAACGCATAGTTTCGAGTCAACCGTTTCACAACTACATATTTTGGTATTTCTGTGAGCTCTCCATGCTGTGCTTAGTTCGTTCCCCGATTCGCGGTGGCAGCAAAGAACGGTTGCTGGGCTAGCGCGTGACGCCCACAGGAAACAAACTTATTGATCTTGGCGGGCAAACTTGAAGCGCTCCGAGCAAGCGCGACAGACTAGCGCTGACGTTGTGTGTGTGTGTCCTACTATGTACGTAGTGTTCGTCCCATCTGGCGCCAGTCATACAGGCCTCTCGATATGTCATAGAAGTACATTTCTGAAGGTATCAGCCGACGCATGCTCGCTAACACAACTTCTCGCAGCGTTAGCGCCAGGGGCGGGGTGGGCGCAGATGCACCGACGAGCACACCTGGGTGAGGCAGCTCGAGTCCTGGCGTTCAGACTCGCCCGAAGCTCCGGAGTGTTGGTCACCGGTCGGCTAGGAATCGGAGTCCCGCGAGCGAAGCGTCCGGTCCCGGCAGTGGACTGTCTAGCCCCATCTGCGAAGGGGTGATTTCGGGCGTCCCGGCTGCTCCGGGCCCCACTCTGCAGCCGCCGGCTCTTCTGGTCTGGAAAGAAAAGTTCTTGGTCGATCTTTTCTTGTCCAAGTCTAGAGGTTTTGGGATGGCAAGTGCATTCTGAGCAGGACCACGACCACAGGAATACACTTGCGCGTTACTATTAGAGGAAAAGCTTGCCCTATACATTTTATTTTTTGTGTGCTGTGTTTTCTTCTTGGTTGTTTCGTGCACAAGTACAGTATACTGTAGACAACTCCATTCAGCTGCCTTTCTTTCCAAATACTGTCAGTTTTGAGGGAAGCTTATCTTCTAATTTGAGGATGGCCGGTATTCGTTCACGATGTGTGTCATTTACCAGGTGCCGTAATATTGTGGATGGAACGAGGCATTTGCTACATGCGCAGAGAGAAATCATTCTGTGGCTGGCGGATTTCTATTGCTGTTCATCGAATAGAGGAATGTTAATGTTCGTCATGACTTATCCTTGTACGTGAGAGCGGCGAGTTGCTAGAAATCGCTGTGTCTGATACACGTCCTCGGATAGATCCTCCATGTATCTTCCGCCAAAGGCTTGGGGCGATTCGTTTCTCTTGTATCTCAGTCAACGGGGAAACTGCAAAGGAGACTAGGTCCAGCGCTCCCTTAGACTTCCAAACGTCCGTGAAGAAGGCTTTTGTACGATCATCTCCTGTACTTTGATTATAAGGGAGGGGCATGTTGCCTGTTTTTCTTTTGTTTCTGTACCCAACTGACATGGGCTTCAAGGTGCAGGGAAGCACCGGTGAATGCCATACACATGTCGTTTCCAGAGCACACACACTCGATGTTGATACTGCTAGATACCGGAATCGTGGTGCAACATGAGTTCGTTGATTATGTTGTATTCACTTAATACAAAGTTCCAGTCTGTTCAGTACCGTCCAACATCTCCAGTAACGGTCCAACTGACGCGGACGCTGTCCGTGGTCACAGGAAGGTCAAAGGGAATACACTACAGTAAACTACGAGAGAAAGAGACAACAATCGCGACCGACCCCAGAAATAACGGCACCAAAACGATTCGCTAATTCCCGCCTGGTTCCGTCTGCTACGAGCACGGAAATATTGGACCAAGTGATGAAGAGAGGACGATTTATCAACCAGAGAGTGAACATTCTCAAGCACAGGGGGCCACCCCACTCCTGCACCTACCCGAATGTGAAACGTTTGGTGAGCCGGGATGCCCAATCAACCCATGGTATATCTGGGTGCCACGGCAAAAAGTAAGGATGATGGCCAGATTCTGCTTCATCCTTGTGAAACGTAGCCTGGGCCAGCGAGACCCCGGCCTATCGCTCCGTCCTGGCATTGCATGGATGCGCGGTCTACCGACTACGGCATTTGTTTACATCAATAACGCCCCTGCCTAGCGAAACCTCGGCTTTACCAACGCCCCCTGTCCCAGGCCACGACCCTTGCCACCATCGCGGGATTGAGGTTGAAGGAGTGGCGCAACAGCATCAGCTTGTCTTCATCGAAGTCCTCGACCAAGAGGTCCGGGGCGAAACCTGAAACCCGCACGAAGGCCTCGTCGGACTCTTCGAAGCCCATTAGCCTCCGTGCTTCAGCCCTGAAGGAGGTGTTGGCGTCAATCATGAAGGCTGGGGACCCATCCGAGGACCGCTTGTCCGTCAGCATGTCGGAGAGGAATTTCGCTCCCTTGGTTTCGTACAAGTTGGCGAGGGTGCCCGTTTCCTTGCTCTTCTTCGCCACCGCAACGAGGCACGCCGTATGGAACGGCCTGCGAGGCATCGCGGATCACCGCCGGAGAGGTCAGTTGGTGGTACATGGACTAGTCGTGCCACGATAGTGAGCAATACAGTAGTCGTACAGGCTGGCTGGGAACCCGCAAGGAACTATCAGACGAAACCGTCTAGTACTTGACCCGGCTGATCACTATGAGATGCAATCAAGGTCAAAGGCCTTGGACCGGGTGCGTGGTGCACTACGCCGATGGACCACCAAAACAGAGTTCCATCGATGGTTTACAGATCGCATGTCATAGACAAGAGTTTCGGTGCCGACAAACAGGCCATCTGACAGAGGAACACCGCAGTTCTTGCCCCAAGCAACATGCTAGTCACCAGAACTCCGAGAGAATCGTCCAACGAAGATGCTTCCTGGCCCTATCGCGCGTGAACTTGAAACCGTTGTTGTTGTCCGCTCTCCTCCGTGCTAGTGCGCGTTGGATGCTGTACCTGTGCTCAACGACAAACAGCAGGGGTAACCTTTCAAGCGCAGATTGAGGGGAATCGGAAGCTGGATCAGGGTCGAGAATAGACTATTAGTACCACCATCGGAAGCAACAGGCCAACTGTTCGATGCCGCACGATAAAAACCCCACCCCCAACTCCTCCTCAATAGTGACGTACAGTTGTACACGCGCTTCGCCTTGCGAGGAGTTGGCGCGATTGCCTTGATCATATTCTCAAGCTCGTGTGCTTCTTCGTCAGTTTGCACCCCATGGTTGGACATCTGACTTTGCAGCGGGGGAGCCGCTGCTCCCACAGAAGCGATGGGAGCGCGGCCTCCTCCATCTGAAGCGCAGGATGCTCCCACCCTAGTTGAAGTGCCAGCGTGATGAGTTTTTTTTCCCTCAGACTCCGCATCGGTTCCCCCGCTTCGCTGTTCAGAGCTTTTGTTTACCTGTGCTTTCTCAGAAGATTCGATACTCTCCCTGTTGGGGGACGCACAGTAGTCTCCCAGTGAGAGCTTTTCTTCTCCAGGTTGGTCGGGGTTAACTGCGCGCAGCACGGAAGCAATCACCAGACCACGCAAGTGACGTGTGCCCAGCCAGGAAAACAGCCTGGGCATTCAAAGAGCGACGCAGAGCACGAGATGCACTACTGTTGTGTGCAACGTATGGGCAACATCGCCAACTGCCTTAAGGCCGCGGTGGAGTTCGCAGCATCTCCACTTCAACCATCCAGGAAACGCCTGCATATCTCAGTTTTCCAAAGTCTAAGTTCTAGTACCAAACTACTACCGCACATCAACCGTCCGCTGACCCCCCATAGTGTACAGGTACGATGTTAGTATCTGAGATTTTAGCCCTTATGATACACTACTGTGCCCAACACAGTACCGGTCGCCCCGGTGGTCTAGTGGGTAGCCTCGCACAGCCTGTCAACGTCGAGGTCATGGGTTCGAGTCCCGGCAGAGAGAGTTTTTTTCGCTGAATAAATCCTGGTCTAGGACGAAAGCGACGCGCTGCAAAGCTCGTTTGTTAGTAAACCATAATCGACTTTGTAAGTCGCGAGGGAAGGGATTGCTGTACCCTTCTCGCGATACATATACCTCAGGCATGAACCGCAGGAGGGGGTCCAACCCCCCCCTCCTATGTGACCCCGGTTGGGTCGTCTAGCCAGTAGAAGTGGACGATAGGGGCCAGAGGGGCAGACGGCAGAGTCCAATGATGGGAGAGAAACAAAACAAAACAAAACACTACAGACTCGCGGTCCGCAACTTCCAAAGGATCCTTTCATCACCGAGATCGGTGAGCTACAATCAGGAACTTTTGAAGCCGCCGAGCAGTCCGATTTTGAAACGCTTCAGGCACCTTTGTGTATGGCTAGACCTATATATACATCACCCCAGGCAATTCAATCGACTATGGCGACGAGTAGGATATGTGAGGGAAAAGCCTTATTTGAAGTTCGCGGCCCAACACACGCGCATAGGCGCCATTTCGCGGCTACTACTGTGTGCTTGAAGGGTTCTAAAATCGGACCGCAAAAAGCTTCAAATGTCCTTCTAGTAGCTCCCAGATCTCGGTGATTAAAGGGTGCTTTGGAAAATCGCGGACCGCTAATCCGTACCGTATCACAAGAGTTACAATTTAAGACACTAACATTGCACATGAGGGGGGGTCAGCGCAAATTTGCGATGGTAATTTCGTACTAGAGTTGGTACTGTGAAAAACTGAGATATGCAGGCGTTTCCTGGATTCTTGAAAAGGAGATACCACGAACTCCACCACGGCCTTAAGGTGAATGCCCCCCGAAGCACATTTAACTACTTCGGGCGTGGCACTGTGCCTGACGAGTGTAGTGTGATATACGAAAGGGGCGCGCCAAGGCGTTCTATGAGCTACTTAGGCACATACAGTTGGCAAGGATAACATCGTTGTTAAGTGCCCAAACTCCATCCCCACCATCCTTTCTCACTCCTACCTTCGACTACCCGTACGTTGCTGTCAGCCCTCCGGGTTTCTGACCGGCTTTTTTCGTTGCCTTGGTTCTTTAGCCAGCTACGCAGCAGAGACAGACGCTCTGCCTCTGTTCCAGACGGGATACAGAATGGCCAGTGGATGATCTTGTCCAAGTACTCCGCACCAGACACCTTGGACGTCAGAGTGCGTCGCGGCGGGAACGGTGGAGAGCACAACCTCAGCCGGCACCGGATCTACACGTGACGCTACCCGCTCCCTATGATCGACCACGCCATGAGCCACACGTTCGTAGAGTAGTTGGAAACAGTTTCCTGGAGGTTATGCGCGGAGACTTCCTTCTGAAGGGCTTTGTGTTTGAGATGCGCTCTTCGTGGAGCAGATCAACTCGCCAACGGAGTGCCAGTGTCCCGTCCACCTGGACGGAAAATGCATTGCTGAATATGTAATCTCACCTCTCTGCGTATGCCCTCCCCCATGTCTTGTTCGATCGCCGCAATAATCACGCGGGGGTCCAACGCCAACATGACTGCAACGTTTACCTGGCATCAATTACACAGCAACACGAAGTGCGCTCGTTGGGCTTGTTGCATCGCTTGGTAAGCACACGTGTTGTTCGGGCATCTGCTGGGAAGAAACCAACCGTGCTATGGATGTGGTAGCTGGCAGGTGTGCTATCCTCAACTATTATCTTCACATGCGTACCTGCGCTCATCCATACCCTCCACACAGAAATCTCACATTATCTTTTTCGAGGAGCAGATGCACCGCTTCGAGCACTTTGACGATCTGGCGGTGCGGGCATCGATCCAAATTATCGATGCTAACAACTAGCATGTATCTATCCTCCTTGGTGCTCTTTTGTTCCAGCATGCCGAGAAGCACCTTGGGCAGACAAACGCGGACGAAAAGACGAGAAAGTGATCGAGGCGGGAGCAGACCCACCGTAAGCGGACCGCCTTCAGACGTGCAGCCACGGAAGTCGGAACTGTGCCTGACGAGTGTAGTGTGATATACGAAAGGGGCGCGCCAAGGCGTTCTATGAGCTACTTAGGCACATTTAGTTGGCAAGGATAACATCGTTGTTAAGTGCCCAAACTCCATCCCCACCATCCTTTCTCACTCCTACCTTCGACTACCCGTACGTTGCTGTCAGCCCTCCGGGTTTCTGACCGGCTTTTTTCGTTGCCTTGGTTCTTTAGCCAGCTACGCAGCAGAGACAGACGCTCTGCCTCTGTTCCAGACGGGATACAGAATGGCCAGTGGATGATCTTGTCCAAGTACTCCGCACCAGACACCTTGGACGTCAGAGTGCGTCGCGGCGGGAACGGTGGAGAGTAACACCTCAGCCGGCACCGGATCTACACGTGACGCTACCCGCTCCCTATGATAGACCACGCCGTGAGCCACACGTTCGTAGTAAAGTTGGAAACAGTTTCCTGGAGGTTATGCACGGAGACTTTCTTCTGAAGGGCTTTGCGTTTGAGATGCG
This sequence comes from Ectocarpus sp. CCAP 1310/34, assembly GCA_902602495.3. Taxonomy (NCBI): domain Eukaryota; class Phaeophyceae; order Ectocarpales; family Ectocarpaceae; genus Ectocarpus; species Ectocarpus sp. CCAP 1310/34. The sequence continues at coordinate 112,853 of CACKRE030003575.1, forward strand.
CTCTTCGTGGAGCACATCAACTCGCCAACGGAGTGCCAGTGTCCCGTCCACCTGGACGGAAAAATGCATTGCTGAATAGGTAATCTCACCTCTCTGCGTATGCCCTCCCCCATGTTTTGTTCGATCGCCGCAATAATCACGCGGGGGTCCAACGCCGACATGACTGCAACGTTTACCTGGCATCAATTACACCGCAACACGAAGTGCGCTCGTTGGGCTTGTTTCATCGCTTGGTAAGCACATGTGTTGTTCGGCCATCTGCTGGGAAGAAACCAACCGTGCTATGGATGTGGTAGCTGGCAGTTGTGCTATCCTCAACGATTATCTGCACATGCGTACCTGCGCTCATCCATACCTTCCACACAGAAATCTCACATTATCTTTTCGAGGAGCAGATGCACCGCTTCGAGCACTTTGACGATCTGGCGGTAGTAAATATCACAAGGCACCAGTCTGAGCACGTGGACGATGTCACCGCATGGCGTACTCGGGTTGCTCGCACAGCACCCTTCCCGAAGCATGGATGCTCTTCAACCTGTCCAAATTCGCACATCGACAAAATAGGTAGCACCCTTCCCGAAGCACGGATGCTCTTCAACCTGTCCAAATTCGCACATCGACAAAATAGGTAGCCATCAGTACATACATGTCCCTCCCACCCTGCGAGCGGCAATGTTCTATGGCAAGGGAGCAGCACCACTAGAAGGGTCGCTTCCTACTTGCACCCTTGGTTTTCGCACAGTGCGAGAATAAAAGCTATTCAGAGGTCCAAGCGCCGCTTACACGTGAAGAACGTTGGGTTTNCTTCTTACTTGCACCCTTGGTTTTCGCACAGTGCGAGAATAAAAGCTATTCAGAGGTCCAAGCGCCGCTTACACGTGAAGAACGTTGGGTTTCATCATCAACCCACCTGACAAAATATTTCGCTGATGAGGACCGCCCACAGAACCTTGGAGTCTGCGAACAGCCACGCGTCGAAGGACGCAACAACACTCGTCACACGAGCAGGCTTGACGGTAGATGTTGACCCAAGGCCATCCTCCAAGTCGTTGACTCGATCGTCGCGTGCAGGAGAACGGCAGCAGCGACAGGATACCGCGCTCATCAGGCCCGCCCATAACGCGTAGACCACAGATCCTCCGGTGGTCGTCCACAGCCATCGTATGAACCACCACTCCGGTGATGGTGTCGGTGCGGACTTGAGTTTATCAATAATAAGTTGAAGCAGAGAGGACTGGCAGCCGCAAGCAAGGGCGGGTCGTGTCGATTAGACCATGGAGATCCCCCCGGGAAGATACCATTCAACGATCAAATGGCAACAAATTGAAAAACAAGCAGATGCCGGGCTATGACCCTCAGCGGGATGTCTCCAACACGTTGCCAGGCAAGCCCACTTTGACGCAAGCTCCCTTTTCCTTTGCTATGCCGGCAGTTCACCGTCGGGTTTGCCATGAGTCCTACATTTTCAAGGCGTCGTGTTTGTTTGTTGGGCTCCGCCATAGGAGGATCGAAACTGAGGCCTACATGACGCCATTGCACCACGAGGCGATAACAAGGATATTTCGGCAAGTGAGTTCGAATGACTTCCAAAACATCCAGTTTGTCGTTGTACCGTCCTCTTCATTTGTCCTTGTCGTGTAGATAGATAGAACTGGATCTTGCACACGAAACCAAACACGTGTCTCTGATCCAAAGCTGTTGGCCACTAACCGCTCATTGGGGTTGCCCAAGCAGCCTTCCAATCCCTACCAGGTGCGTGCCTTGATACTTGGCGTGCAAGATCAGCGCACCTACCCCCAAATACGTCACGTGCTTCCGCGCCGGAAGAAAAAAGGAGCAACTGCAGTACCCACGCCTTTCCCCGGTCACGACTGGGGCGCTGAGGCCGGTTGGAGGGACGCAAAGGTCAACACGCGTTCTAAGAGTCTTTGTGATGGGGGCAGTTCGTGCGCGCGCGCCTACCTTGCCGGCGCCCCACTGAGCGTACACGCCGACCCCGACCGGCCACGCCGCGGGGTCGGTCATGCGCTCCACCAGCACATCCGCGTAGTCGCCGAACTCCAGACAGTCGGGTCCTTCCGACGAGAAAGGAGCTTCTAGCAGAACACCTTGGTGCTCCGTTGTGGGGAACGGCCTTGAGGATCCTGCGCAACCGTGAAATACGTCATCCGTGTCTGCTGCGGTACGTCCAAGGTAGGCACTGCTGTAGCAGCCTCGGTTTCCAAGAGCTGATTGCCTCTGCTGTCAACGCTTTCGTTAGGCCTCTATCCCCATGGCACAAGTTGGGCCTGTGATCGGGGTGAACATTGGTAACTCCACGCCGAAGAGAAACACCAGTCACAGCCCAGTGCAGTAATGCAACACGTGCAACACGAAAAAAGAATACTCTCGTCATGGAGGGTTGGAGGCGTTGGCAATCAGTACAGCGAAAACTCCAATAACCCTGCGAAGAAGGAAAAACAGACCACCCAGCTCAAGCGTCGAGGTAGCTTGGGCGCACCCTGCTAGACTCTATTGTCCAATCCCATGGCTATCCCTCGCAACATATCCCGACATTCTCTTTGGCATTGGTGCCTTCCCCCAACTCTACCTTCCAAGTCTGGTATGACGTTCCGGTAGGCAGGTGCGGACGCCAAGTCCCCACCGAGGTCCTCGCGGTGCATCCACCTGTAAAATTCAGTTCTGGGATACTGTGCGCCCTGGGGAACCGAAGTGGGCACATGGACGAAAGAATAAGCTATTCTCTACGTTAGTTGTTTAGGAACATGGTTGTACTGCCGAAAAATGAAACACGACTAATATTGTCAAGGGGGCCTTCGGCGCTGGTTATTTCTATACGTGGTGCATACAATGTTAACATTGTTGATCGCAACCAGCTCCAAATACGACCTCTGCTAGGTAGGGAAGGTGTTGTCCGCGCTTATATCTCGATGGAATCACAGAATCGGCTATCCGGCAAGCTTTTCAAAAATGCATCTACAACCGGCACACATTTCTGCCTGGCAACGGCAGCGACGAAACTGGCCTAGCAGAAACACACTTTCTCTCCCGACCGTTGGGCAAAAGCACGCCACAACCCTCACGTGAAAGCCCGATGTTGCCGCCAACTTCGAACGTCGTGAGGTTTTTCATCTTGGTCACGTCCAAAGGGATGGCCCCTGTTTCGGAAATGGGAACGGTCCATTGAGCGACGCGCAATGTGAAAATAAGTTCATTTCCGTACATGCCTATCTCGCCAATCGCGGTTGTTAGGTGGGATTATTGAAAAGCCTGAATGCAGGCTTCATCCATTCTTCATGAGCTGGGAATATTGCTACCCTGGAAACCCTTCGGGATAATGGGGCTACAGGTGAGTGATCGGAAAGAAAAAGAGGGTCTTGGACAGATGCCCAAACCGATCTCCACAGAACGTGTCCCCCCCATGCATGACCCCAACATGTTTCAAGTCCACGAACATGTTGTCATTACATACTCTAGGGTAGGCAGGCTTGATGGTCTAAAAGACTCGTTCTTGTCAGTGATTTGGTCCTAAATTTTCATTTAGCCTCTTGGAATATTCCAGAGGTGGTGGCAGCTCTCAGGAAAAGCAGGAGACAGACGCTGTTTCTGTTTCAACACAAAATATACCCGCAGACCAATGTTGAGTCAGGCCATGCCGATACGTGCACCGCAGGACACATTTTCTCGAGACGAACCTCGGCGAAACTTTTGCTGTTGACTGAATCCTCGACATGCTCATGCTAATGAGCTTGCCGCAGGGTCTATACCGCCAGTTGTTGCACCTCGTTTCTCTTACGATTCTGCAGCTCGGCTCTGCAGCACCAGGCTGGAAGATGTGTAACATATCTATTTTTCGGTTTCCTTCTCAGAGCGGAGGATCCGCAGGACATGGGTTAGTTTTACTGTAAAGACAGCAGCCTTTTCCCTTGGGGATAAGCATAGATAACATCCTAGCCTCTCACACATACCTGTAAGCATGTTGTCGCCCACTGAAAGTTCCATCAGCTTGGAGAGAGCTCCCAGCTCCTCGGGGATGGGCCCTGTACAATTATCCACAGCAGCACAATACCGGGAGGAGAAAGATGCACAATCAGCCCTTACAGCTCCTGGAACATGCGTCCTGCTAACACGGAACATGTTTCCTAGAAGCAGCAGTCTCTTCACNTACAACCGGCACACATTTCTGCCTGGCAACGGCAGCGACGAAACTGGCCTAGCAGAAACACACTTTCTCTCCCGACCGTTGGGCAAAAGCACGCCACAACCCTCACGTGAAAGCCCGATGTTGCCGCCAACTTCGAACGTCGTGAGGTTTTTCATCTTGGTCACGTCCAAAGGGATGGCCCCTGTTTCGGAAATGGGAACGGTCCATTGAGCGACGCGCAATGTGAAAATAAGTTCATTTCCGTACATGCCTATCTCGCCAATCGCGGTTGTTAGGTGGGATTATTGAAAAGCCTGAATGCAGGCTTCATCCATTCTTCATGAGCTGGGAATATTGCTACCCTGGAAACCCTTCGGGATAATGGGGCTACAGGTGAGGGATCGGAAAGAAAAAGAGGGTCTTGGACAGATGCCCAAACCGATCTCCACAGAACGTGTCCCCCCCATGCATGACCCCAACATGTTTCAAGTCCACGAACATGTTGTCATTACATACTCTAGGGTAGGCAGGCTTGATGGTCTAAAAGACTCGTTCTTGTCAGTGATTTGGTCCTAAATTTTCATTTAGCCTCTTGGAATATTCCAGAGGTGGTGGCAGCTCTCAGGAAAAGCAGGAGACGCTGTTTCTGTTTCAACACAAAATAAACCCGCAGACCAATGTGGAGTTAGGCCATGCCGATACGTGCACCGCAGGAAACATTTTCTCGAGACGAAATCTCGGCGAAACTTTTGCTGTTGACTGAATCCTCGACATGCTCATGCTCATGAGCTTGCCGCAGGGTCTATACCGCCGGTTGTTGCACCTTGTTTCTCTTACGATTCTGCAGCTCGGCTCTGCAGCACCAGGCTGGCAGATGCGTAACATATCTATTTTTCGGTTTCCTTCTCAGAGCGGAGGATCCGCAGGACATGGGTTAGTTTTACTGTAAAGACAGCAGCCTTTTCCCTTGGGGATAAGCATAGATAACATCCTAGCCTCTCACACATACCTGTAAGCATGGTGTCGCCCACTGAAAGTTCCATCAGCTTGGAGAGAGCTCCCAGCTCCTCGGGGATGGGCCCTGTACAATTATCCACAGCAGCACAATACCGGGAGGAGAAAGATGCACAATCAGCCCTTACAGCTCCTGGAACATGCGTCCTGCTAACACGGAACATGTTTCCTAGAAGCAGCAGTCTCTTCACGGGGTATGTAGTCCTCGCCTCGTTTACACACCTGTAAGGCTGTTCTTGCTCAGCGAAAGCAGCTTCAGCTTGGAGAGGTCTCCCAGCTCCTTGGGTATTGGACCTGGATAGAGCAGCACAGTCCAACAAACAACTGAAACATCGCGTCATGACGCTTCGAGGAGGCTTCGAGACAACAGTGGTCCTACCGACGCGTGGGCGAGTCTTCCTCTTGAAAAATGATCTAGGAACACACGTAGATAGAGCGCAACTTAACATTCTTCGAAATGACCACAACCACTTTTTTGCTTCGAATTGCTCTCTGTAGGTCACACCCCGCCCCAGCTAGGCCACCTTATCGCCTTGGAGGTCGTCGACCATGCTGAACAGTGGTTGCGCGATTTTTTTGTCGGTAATGATTTTTAGCATTACCGTTGCTTTCAATCTTGTGATTCGACTTTTTAGGGAAAACGGAAACACCATGCATGAATCCCGCCTACGCATACATGTGATTTATTCACCACAACTAGACATACCTGTTAGCCGGTTTTGTGAAAGGGTGAGCCGCTCCAGTGTAGCAAGGCGTCCCAGCTGCGGCGGGATCGGTCCTGCAAGGGTAAGAGCAAATCCAGAAAGTTTACACCGGGGCATGTTAAAACTTTTTCTGTCAGGCTGTTCTTGCGCAGCTACTCACCCACTCATCGGAGGGATTCAACCTGAAACCTGAGCACAGTCACTCACCGGTTAGGTCGTTCATATCAAGTGCGAGGGATGTCAACGCCGAAATGTCTCCCAGCTGGGGCGGGATCGGTCCTGCGAGCGGAAGAAAGAGCATATACATTTATTGCAGGGAAAGACGAGCTATTTTCTGGCTTCTAGAACACATTCATCCATGCGTTTGCAAGACCATCGTTAAAAGCCCAATGATGATGATCCTACTTTTGTGCATTTTTTAAGTTGTACTGAATTGTTCAGGGCCCATCCCGAGGCGCTGGGAGCCTTCTCTGCGCTGAAGGAACTTTCGCTCGGCTACAACAAATCACAAGTATGTGAGAGGCGAGGATTACAATAACACTTATCCCTCACGTCCCCATCAGCTGGACATATCTTCCAGCATAATCAAGACTACTTTTCTGCGATTGGTCCGGCCGTGTTGCTTGATCGGGACCTATGTCCGAGGCGCTGGGAGATCTCAGGAAGCTACACGAACTTACCCTGGCCTGCAATGAGGCGTGGGTGGTCATCCTACTCTACTTGAACAGTGCTCCGCGGTTTTCGACCAGCCTACTTGTCAAAGCTTTCGCAGGGCTCATCCCGAAAGCGGACAAAACAATTTCCGTGCAACTCACCACTCAGCTGGTTGCCCCATAGATTCATCATCACCACCTGTGAAAGTTTCCCCAGCTCCGGCGGGATGGGGCCTGAGGCAGCGGAAGCGCGGATACGACTGTAGTGGGGAACAAACCAAATCTCCGGCTCCGAGAAGTACGACCACCTACGTGTATGGGAGGAGTCGTACAGAACCCGGCGGAACCACGTTCGCCAAGCAGGGCACGCAGCATGCGACACATTGGACGATATAGATGCGTCTTGCCCGTGAGCTGGTTTGCGACGAGGTCAAGCGACTGCATCTTGTTGAGAGCCCCGAGCGCCTTGGTTTGCGACGAGGTCAAGCGACTGCATCTTGTTGAGAGCCCCGAGCGCCTTGGGAATAGGTCCTGCGCAAGAACAACGAATAGAAAAAGCACGGATTTACAAAACAGCTTTGGAAATGGTCTTGTCTAGAGTATGCATCGGTGAGGCCCAACGCAAAATTGTTGCTCCAGAGTTCTGATGTTGCCCCTGCCTGTTTTCTGCTAGAGACACTCACCGGTTAGGTTGTTTTCCGCAAGACGAAGCCCTCTTAGGTTGCTAAGCCGTCCTAGCGACGCCGGAATTTCGCCTGCATGACATTCGAAATGACCATATCAAATGTGATGCATGTAGACTATAGCTTTCTCACGCGGTATCAAGAATGTGTGTCCTACTAAAGCATCGACGGGATTCGTCGTGAATTTTTCACGGAGTAACTCACCGATTAGCGTGTTTCCTTTAAGGTAGAGGTGAGTCATTGCAACCAGGTCTCCTATCTCCGGCGGGATGGGACCTGCAAGCAGAAATAAAAATAAAAATACTTCATGAGGAACTTGAAAAAAACTCCGGAATCTAGAACATGCGTACGGAGGTGAATCATGTCGTCCGATTCCCACTGTAGGTACCGGGACGAAGTTATTTCTGGAATCCAACGCATCAAGTCTTCCAAAATCGAGATTTGATATTAAGAATTTTTGTTCCTTCCCCATTAACCTGCCAATCCACTTTACCGACTCGTTGACACACTTGGGTGAGAAAAGCGACACATTCAATACATGTCAGCAAATAAACCAACGACTAAGCCTACCGGGCCGGTACGGGACGGCTTCGAAATCGAGAACGCTCCAGCACATGCTTACGACGAAAAACGCGTCCCAGCCATGCAAAACACGGGATACCGGAGGTCCTCTGAATACCACAAACACCTCAATCGAAAATTGGTGTGGATTACAAGTGGCGCACCATGTTCAGGTGCCGCTTTAGCTTTCACTAGTGCAGAGCACCGTACGCACAGAGTGCTGGTACAGGACTTGACCCACGGCGTGCAGAGCGCAGGAAGGTACGCGCAACGGAATATAGTTTCTCAGCATGTTGTAAGCTCACAACAAAACTGGCAAGGCAAGACAGCAGCACGCCTTCATGGACTAATTCGGAATACTGCACCTCGAAGATTGTTGTAGCCCAGACTAAGGTCCACAACACGGCCCTGGTCGTTGAATTTGACCCCGTGCCATAGCGACAGATTGGATTCCGTGCTCCAGTTTTCGTTGTTCTTCCAGCTTGTTCCATTGGTCGCGACATATAGGGCAACCAGAGCCGCACGGTCCGTCTGCGCCATTGTCAGAGGGTCCTACAGTCCTAGGGGGGTAGCGCAGAGGGAGGAACGGAAGTTCTTGCCAAACGGAATATTGTTGAGGGGTGTGGCTGCTATTTACGACTTTTCTGTGTTTATGTCATTGAATGATGCGTATCGCCAGCGAGCCATGGCGCAGTTCGTCAGACCGCCTCGCTTGCATCAATCGTTTGTGCTTTGCGTCCTTGGTCCTCATTAGGTCTTGCCCTTGCCGTCTCCTTATACAAGTTGGGTACCCTGGCACGCTGGCAATCGTTCTCCGTGTCTTTGCCTGTCGTTCTTTTCTCCTGCCCTTGGTTAACGTTGTACGGGGGCGTTGTGTAACCTCCAGCCAACGAGGGGTTATTATATGGGATAACGTGGGGGGGTTACAGGCCGAGCGGGCATAACGTGCCGGGTTATGAAAGCGGTTATGCGCGGATTGGTGTGAAGGAGGAGAAAAGAAAAAAATATGTGAGCTTTCCCCTCCCTTCCATTGTATCCCCCCGCTCTACGGGTGGGTTAATCAAGCGATTTTTCGGCAGACAACTCGCCTCTCTTTCGAGATGATTACATGTAGCGCAGGAAGAACACGCGGTTCGAACCATCAACCTGTATCTACGGAGTTGTACGGCATACCGCTACGCTATATGTTGAAGCATAACGCGTTGTTATACTCGCAAATTCCATGAATCTATCGTGATGGGGGCGGGAACAATTGTGGCAACACCAACCGCGCGGCCGATAAGAGGACACCCCCACGCAAAAAAGCAGAAACTCCGAGTAATGTCTTCCATTACCAATCGTTCAACGGCAAGTTTTTGGTCAGCTAAGTTTTTATGTTCCACAGCAGCAACAACATATATACGAAGTATTGACTAGAATTATTTCACGCTGAGCGCGCAATTCTTTTCAGAGATTTTTTATGTAATGATACTATATCCGACCACTATGAGTATATATTGCTAGGAGACAGACGTACGTACGTACGTACGTACGTGTTGTCGTATTGACTTTTACAGAGAGAGGCAGCGTATGTATATAGTATTTCATCGCCTACTACTCTCTCTCTCTTCTTCTCGGTCTTTGCTTTGCCCCCCGATCGTTGCCGCGCGTGTTTCTACGCAACCATATATATATCAAATAGAGCAGGCCCATGTCTACGTTGCTCCCGGTACTACATCATGATCAGAAGATAAAGATGGCGCTCGCACTTAAGAACTTGGCCGTTAAGAAATGAGGCCTCGAAAAAAATCAAAATCAAAGAAATTGACCACAAAACAATAATAACAACACGTGCATGCTCAGGCCCGACGTGGTGTGAAGAACAAGAACGAACCCGCCTTTCTTTGTGGTGTAAGAACAGAGGCCCCAAAACGTGACAGCTGCAAGATAATATGCACTCACGAAGAGGTGAGGGGCTACTCGCGGGGTGACCGGTGGGCAGTTACTTGCAGATCAGCGGCGACGAGGAGGTTCCTTTGAAATAGTACTGGTGCGGAGATGGGGGGGTGTATGCACTGTTCTTATTTGTGCGCGTCTAGACTAATGGTAGTCAACAATAAAGTCGGGCTTACGAATGCCAGACAAGCTTGCTCGCATGCTGGTGCGCATGCCAGACAAACAGACAGGTGGCGCACCTCGTCATATCACAATCGCTGACACAGCGATCCGGATATATCGAGAGAGGCATCAATCATAAGCTAGTGAGAGGGGCTTGTGAACGCCTGGACAATATGGTGATGTGGGTCCTAGAGGCAACGATGGGGCTCAGAGATACCGAAGACGAAGAAGTGTTCTTCCAAGACAACCGCCAGCCTGACCGCTTCAAGTTAAAGCCCTATCAACAAGCCCAGGCGCGCCTGTCGACAGGAGCCGGAGGACTAGGATCACAGGCAGCCGTTATGCGAAGGTTCTCAGCTTCTCTGGGTAACCTAGTCGGCACCCTTCCTGCGGTTATAGCCGCGTTACGGGGTCCATTGGGAGAGTCGGTGAGAGTTCGGATACCGGGAACCGTGTTGGTGGAGCGGATGGGGGACGCTATCAAAGAACTCAACCAGGAGCATGGAGTATCGGTGGAGATTCTGAAGGGGATCCTTCCCCCGTCATGGGTTGAGTGGGCCTTAGAACCGCCAGGAGAAACCGGAAAGCGCCAGCCCACCGTTGCAGAACTGGCAGCACACGATGGGGAATCCACTACGCCGAGGAAAGCCCAGCACAAACTGGGCAAGGCGGTTAACACGATACAACTTGAAAAGTTCATGGAGTCTCTGGAGCACCTCCCTCAGGAGGCGGTACCACCAAACCTGAAACCTGAGCACAGTCACTCACCGGTTAGGTCGTTCATATCAAGTGCGAGGGATGTCAACGCCGAAATGTCTCCCAGCTGGGGCGGGATCGGTCCTGCGAGCGGAAGAAAGAGCACCTACATTTATTGCAGGGAAAGACAAGCTATTTTCTGGCTTCTAGAACACACTCATCCATGCGTTTGCAAGGCCATTGTTGAAAGCCCAATGATGATGATCCTACTTTAGTGCATTTGTTAAGTTGTACTGAATTGTTCAGGGCTCATCCCGAGGCGCTGGGAGCCCTCTCTGCGCTGAAGGAACTTTCGCTCAGCTACAACAAGATCACAAGTATGTGAGAGGCGAGGATTACAATAACGCTTATCGCGCACGTCCCCATCAGCTGGACATATATTTCAGCATAATCAAGACTATTTTCCTGCGATTTGTCCGGCCGTGTTGCTTGATCGGGACCTATGTCCGAGGCGCTGGGAGATCTCAGCAAGCTACACGAGCTTACCCTGGCCTGCAATGAGGCGTGGGTGGTCATCCTACTCCACTTGCAAAAAGTGCTCCGCGGTTTTCGACCAGCCTACATGTCAAAGCTTTCGCAGGGCCCATCCTGAAAGCGGACAAAACAATTGAAGGAACTTTCGCTCGGCTACAACAAGATCACAAGTATGTGAGAGGCGAGGATTACAATAACGCTTATCCCTCACGTTCCCATCAGCTGGACATATCTTTTAACATAATCAAGACTATTTTCCTGCGACTTGTCCGGCCGTGTTGCTTGATCGGGACCTATGTCCGAGGCGCTGGGAGATCTCAGCAAGCTACACGAGCTTACCCTGGCCTGCAATGAGGCGTGGGTGGCATCCTACTCCACTTGAAAACAGTGCTCCGCGGTTTTCGACCAGCCTACTTGTCAAAGCTTTCGCAGGGCCCATCCTGAAAGCGGACAAAACAATTTCCGTGCAACTCACCACTCAGCTGGTTGCCCCAGATTCATCATCACCACCTGTGAAAGTTTCCCCAGCTCCGGCGGGATGGGGCCTGAGGCAGCGGAAGTGCGGATACGACCGTAGTGGGGAACAAACCAAATCTCCGGCTTCTAGAAGTACGACCACCTACGTGTATGGGAGGAGACTTACAGAACCCGGCAAAACAACGTTCGCCAAGCAGGGCACGCAGCATGCGACACATTGGACAATATAGATGCGTCTTGCCTGTGAGCTGGTTTGCGACGAGGTCAAGCGACTGCATCTTGTTGAGAGCCCCGAGCGCCTTGGGAATAGGTCCTGCGCAAGAACAACGAATAGAAAAAGCACGGATTTACAAATAGCTTTGGAAATGGTCTTGTCTAGAGTATGCATCGGTGAGGCCCAACGCAAAATTGTTGCTCCAGAGTTCTTATGTTGCCCCTGCTTGTTTTTCTGCTAGAGACACTCACCGGTTAGGTTGTTTTCCGCAAGACCAAGCCCTCTTAGGTTGCTAAGCCGTCCTAGCGACGCCGGAATTTCGCCTGCATGACATTCGAAATGACCATATCAAATGTGATGCATGTAGACTATAGCTTTCTCACGCGGTATCAAGAATGTGTCCTACTAAAGCATCGACGGGATTCGTCGTGAATTTTTCACGGAGTGACTCACCGATTAGCGTGTTTCCTTTAAGGTAGAGGTGAGTCATTGCAACCAGGTCTCCTATCTCCGGCGGGATGGGACCTGCAAGCAGAAAAAAAAAAAAAATACTTCATGAGGACCTTGAAAAAAACTCCGAAATCTAGAACATGCGTACGGAGGTGAGTCATGTCGTCTGGTTCCTACTGTAGGTACCGGGACGAAGTTATTTCTGGAATCCAACGCATCAAGTCTTCCAAAATCGAGATTTGATATTAAGAATTTTTGTTCCTTCCCCATTAACCTGCCAATCCACTTTACCGACTCGTTGACACACTTGGGTGAGAAAAGCGACACATTCAATACATGAACAGGAAATAAACCTACCACTAAGCCTACCGGACCGGTACGGGACGGCTTCGAAATCGAGAACGCTCCAGCACATGCTTACGACGAAAAACGCGTCCCAGCCATGCAAAACACGGGATACCGGAGGTCCTCTGAATACCACAAACACCTCAAACGAAAATTGGTGTGGCTTACAAGTGGCGCGCCATGTTCAGGTGCCGTTTTAACTTTCACTAGTGCAGAGCACCGTACGCACAGAGTGCTGGTACAGGACTTGACCCACGGCGTGCAGAGCGCAGGAAGGTACGCGCAACGGAATATAGTTTCTCACCGTGTTGTAAGCTCGCAAAAAAACTGGCAAGGCAAGACAGCAGCACGCCTTCATGGACTAAATCGGAGTACTGCACCTCGAAGATTGTTGTAGCCCAGACTAAGGTCCACAACACGGCCCTGGTCGTTGACTTTGACCCCGTGCCATAGCGACAGGTTGGATTCCGTGCTCCAGTTTTCGTTGTTCTTCCAGCTTGTTCCATTGGTCGCGACATATAGGGCAACCAGAGCCGCACGATCCGTCTGCGCCATTGTCAGAGGGTCCTACAGTCCTAGGGGGGCAGCGCAGAGGGAGGAACGGAAGTTCTTGCCAAACGGAATATTGTTTAGGAGTGTGGCTGCTCTCTACGACTTTTCTGTGTTTATGTCATTGAATGATGCGTATCGCCAGCGAGCCATGGCGCAGTTCGTCAGACCGCCTCTCTTGCATTAATCGTTTGTGCTTTGCGTCCTTGGTCCTCTTAGGTCTTGCCCTTGCCGTCTCCTTGTACAAGTTGGGTACCCTGGCACGCTGGCAATCGTTCTCCGTGCCTTTGCCTGTCGTTCTGTTCTCCTGCCCTTCGTTAACGTTGTCTTTGATTACGTTGAGTTTTTCCTTTGCGTCGCGTCCAGTATCAAAGGCCGTATTCGTTCGGAAATTTGTTTGGGTTTTGAGTTTCGTCGCCGTATGTTGGACTCTCTCGGGTAGTCACCCTCATTCCTCCAGTTGTGATACGCGCGGGTGCGCGTAAAAGAGTGGTGTGTAGCGTTTGGACAATGATTTTTTTCCCTCTGTCGTCTGTTCGGGATGATAGCGTGCTCTGCAGCGATTTATATTCTTCGTAGCTTTATCCCTTCAAGCGTTGTCATTGAGATGTCGATGTTCCGTCTTGTGACCGTTCGCATTCGTCGTCTCAATGATGGTGTGGGGGCTTGATTCGGGATATTTCTACAACTCACCCTCCTTTTGGATGTCACGTAAAGAGCCATATATTCGATTCAAAATTATAACTCATCAGCTAAATCTTACTGCTATAGCTTTGAGGATTTGAGCATTGATTCGAGTATAGATTCTGCATATATGGGTGGGCCAGTGTTCAGGAGTGTGGCTGCCAGCATGAATAGGGTACATCTTATTGTTGATAGGATGCAGGTCGGTCAGGAGGTATACCCTTCTGACCCTACCCCCTTGGAATTGTCTACTCTGTGCACCCCCTGAGATGAAGTTGTATCCCCACTACATTTCAGACCCTTGCTGATCGTCTCTCAGCAATAATAAGCAACTTTCCCATCTCAACGTGGTTGTGAACAAGTGTGTCAACGACAGAACCTTCATCTATCTCCACGAGCAAGCTACCGCCTACGGCTCCACCTCCTTTAAAATATCATGTATCACAGGTGGCCAGTGGGCACGGTTGTACGGGGGCGTTGTGTAACCTCCAGCCAACGAGGGGTTATTACATGGGATAACGTGGGGGGGTTACAGGCCGAGCGGGCATAATGTGCCGGGTTATGAAAGCGGTTATGCGCGGATTGGTGTGAAGGAGCAGAAAAGAAAAAAATATGTGTGAGCTTTCCCCTCCCTTCCATTGTATCCCGCTCTTCGGGTGGGTTAATCAAGCGATTTATCGGCGGACAACTCGCCTCTCTTTCGAGATGACTACTTGTAGCGCAGGA
>CACKRE030003583.1:37188-47718 GCA_902602495.3 Ectocarpus sp. CCAP 1310/34
CCATGTGTGTGCATGTCGTTTTCAACAGGACACGAAGCAGGATGTTTCTTCCTGACGTCAACCACCTCAAAGCCTATGATCCCTTCCCATGTATGCGCGCGTGCCGTTGTATTATTTTCACTCATGAAACTTTTCGAACGAATGGCCCATCGAACAGCATCGGTGCTATTCTTCGGGTCTGCTCGTGCCAAGGACCGCGAGGAGTGGGAGAAGGCTGTAGCTAAGGCGGAGGAGGAGCTGGCGGCAGCCACAGATGACGAATCGCGCAAGGTACTGCAGTCGTCAGTGGTCACGATGTATCGCCTTAGCACTAGTAGCACTAGTAGCACTAGTAGCAGTAGTAGCGCTACTGCAATAGACTAGTGTATGATAATAAAGTGACCGACAATAATCGCCGCGGTATGTCGGGACCCGCGCTATGGGGGGAAGATCCCTGAATAGTAGTTTCGTAGCAGTACCACATGTTAGGTTGTTGTGCCAAGGAGTTGTTTCTGCGATATATCGGGACCGCGCTATGGGGGACCGCGGTACGATGTATCGGGACCTCTACATTGGTACTGTTGCCTGCGTGTTTGGCGGTTTGGACCTCTGGCCGATGGTTGCCTCATCTCTCGTATATCTTCTTTCCCTTTCCCCAACCTTGCCACAAACGACAATTATAAGACTTTTGACCATCTGAGGTTTGTACGGGAAAGGACGCTGCTGCTGCTGTGGTTGCTGCTGCTGTGGTTGCTGCTGCTGCTTCTGCTGCTAACTTTGCTGTCGATTGTGGTGGTGTGCTGAAGATCGTGTTCGTCGCTGTTCCTAAAGGGGTGTCGGGGTCGGCGTTGGCGGTACTTGTGCAAGACCTTCATTGTAAGTCAGGGTAAAGCATCACCGCTGCTGCGGGCAACACGATTTACCGCCATCTTGAAGCATTACACACACTGCTGCTCTTTCCTCCAATCCAAGACGTCCTTCACCGCTCCTCGGATGTCATTGTTTTTTACCTTCCAGGCGGCGGAGAAGAACCTCAAGAAGTGGAAGAAGAGCGAGTGGATGGGCGAGTCCGCCGAAAAGGTGGGTGGTTCTGCTGGATTTGATTGTTCATCATCTGGATTTGATTGTTCAGTTCTGATGACGCTGGTGTGACTGTAGATGATGATGATGATGTCAGTGTTGATTCTGTTGTCCACTGTGACTGACGTGTGGCCGCGATTAGGGGGCTAAATTCAACCCTTTCCCCCCCGTCCCTAGAAGCTTTGCCAAAAGACGTCGACGAAGACGGCGCACGAGCAACAATCTTTGAGAGTCTCCGCGCTGTGAAGCAAAGGTTCAATGTATGGAAGCCGGAATCAAACCGTTAGAGTAGTCAGCTACTTGACTTGACTAGTCTAACGGCTTGATTTCGGCTTCTCTAGATGCGTTTTTTCTCTTTGCATGATCTTCCTCCGACCCTCCTTGAGGGCCCCCTTCCATACGTGAGAACTTGCGCCGCCAAAACACCACCCCCACTGCGCTGCGCTGTTGTTGCTCTGCTCTCGTCTAGTTGCCTTGCATATTGTCTCCTCTTCTCTCCACTTGTCTTCTTTTTGTCTTCTCTTACGCGCACCTATTCTCTCCTCTTGTCTCCTCTTGTCTCCTCTTGTCCTTCTCTTGTGTTGATGAAAAGGTGGCTAAGCTGGCCGAATTAGTGACAGCGTGGGCGGTGTCCAGGCGCTGCGTGCTTGGGCGGGAGCACTCCTTCAACGGCGTGACGCGGTACCACCAGCTGCGCAAGTCTTCCATGGACACGGAGCCCCGGGTGGATCTTCATAGCGGCCCAGGTACGTGCAGCTCCAACCTTGTTTTTGGTGGGGTTGACGCGCGCGACCGCAAACACGATCACGCACAGCCACTCCCCGAGCGCTGAATCGTACAATGCGTTCCCGATTCTCTCCGCACGGCTTAGGCCAATCAGGGCACAACGCCTTGCGCAAAAGTGCGTACAACAAGTGCTGTGAGAACCCTGTCCCCATCCTTCGCCAATTCCCTTCGCGTAACCCTTCCTAACCCTTTTTCCCGTTTACAGCAGTAAAGACTGTCGCGGTGCCTGAGGTACACACGCACTCGCTTGTGTTCCTCCCACAGCAAACAGTCAGTCTCGACCATTGAATGATCCCCTTTATTTCTCTCTTTCTCTGCGGGGACGTTGTTTTGTTTTGGGTATTACAGTATTGTGTTTCTGTTCGGCTTGCCTCGCAAGCTACGGGTGCTCACCCCCCGTTTCACATGTCCCCATGCAAACCGCAAAACTACTTTCGATCGAACGCAGGACGTAACCAGCACTTGGTGGTTTGCACGGGGGGGGGGCCGGGGTTCATGGAGGCGGCCAACAAGGGGGCAAGCCGAGTGGAGGGGGCGAGGAACATGGGCATGGGCATTACTCTCCCCTTTGAGGAAGGCAAGCAGCATGCGATGGGCTTTTTATCTGTCGTTTCGGTGCTTTGTTTTTTGTGCTTCGGCACGTCGTTCGCTGGCGGCACCGAAGGTTAATGTTTTCTTCTCAAGCTTCCTTTTTCACGGTCACGTTGTATTGTAGGAGGAGGCTCGTCGGTACGTTTCATGTTCGGAACTCGCCACGCCAACAGAAGCTTACAACATGTTTGGCGGCGACCCAAACGGGTGATTGTGCGGTGGAATCATGACACCACATCACAGGGCGCGCCCGCCCCCTTGTCCTACAACCGGAAGCTCCTTCGGTGCCCTCCGTCGGCTGGTTCGGACACTGCTAGTGTTCTTGCTTTTTTTAGCCTCAATCTCTACGCTCTTGTCCGTCGCAGTTGGCATGTTCCGCTGTTGCCTCCTTGCCTCGTCTAAACCTGAACAGTTCTTGGCTCGCTACATAATGGCTTGCCTTTCTTTGCGAGTGCACAACGTCGACCTGGTGCCGCAAAAGAATATTTTGGCTTCCTCTTTGATGCCTCGTTACTTCTTCTCTTCAGCAGTACCGCGAGAGACTTGTGGTGCATACCTTGTCATCTCATCTCCACCTACCGGTCTCTTAGCCTCCAGATTATTGTGTCGACAAAACAACTATGCGCGCTGTCCATGTAAGCCTCCCCCCCAAACCACCCCTGCTGTATCTGTGAATGCCACCTCAGACTGTCATAGATTGTGACGTCAGATGACCTGTCGGAGATCAATCTTCGGGGTGCTGCCACAGATAGAGTCGGTGTATGATGGACGCCGAACCCTGCTAACTCACAAGACAAGACAACACAACACCACTATCCGCACCCTGCTCTTCAGCCTCTCCACAAGAGGTTGAACCGGTGTGTATCCACACCACACATCCCAAGGGGATCTTGTCCACAAGTGCACCTGGAGACACCAGTCTCATAGTTGGCGTCAGCGGCAGGATCGAGACGACGTAGTTGGCGCTGTTGCGCCAGACGATGAGGCATCCACCGACTCCGTCAGAGACGCTGCTGCCACGCGACAGTAGCTGCGGAGCGCTCAGGCGGGGTCCGCCCGTGTCGCAACGCACGGAGGTATCGCTTAACCTCCTCCTTGCAGGTTGCCTCCAGCAACTGCAACGACGACAACCGGTCCACACGACCATCATCACAAGGATTCCGAAGACGAAGGCCACGCGCCGCACCAGTTATCTTATGATGATGATGGCGTGGACCGGTTGTCGTCGACGAAGGGCACGGGCCACACCAGTCATTCTCATGATGATGCTGGTGTGGACCGGTTGTCGTCGTTGCAGTTGCTGGAGGCAACCTGCAAGGAGGAGGTTAAGCGATACCTCCATGCGTTGCGACACGGGCGGACCCCGCCTGAGCTCCCCGCAGCTACTGTCGCGTGGCAGCAGTGTCTCCTGACGGAGTCGGTGGATGCCTCATCGTCTAGCGCAACAGCGCCAACAACGTCGTCTCGATGAATGATGGCAGTCGCCGCACGTTACGGCCCAATTAATTTATCTCATGACTCATGACTCATGTTTTTCATCAGTAGTCCACAATTCCACACAGTCTGGGGCATCCATCTCATTCTTGTATCTTTCAATCCGGATTCAGGCCCCGAGATTGAAGATAGGGGGGGTACTGTGAATGCCACCTCAGACTGTCGTAGGTTGTGACGTCAGATGACCTGTCGGGGATCTACCTTCGGGGCGTTGCCACAAACAGAGTCAGTGTATGATGGATGCTGAACCTTGCTTTAACACAAGGTCGCTCCCCCCTGGCACACAACACAACTATCTGTACTCTTCAGTCTCTCCACCAGAGGTTGAACCGGTGTGTACCCACACCACACATCCCAAGGGGAAGTTGTCCACACGTGAACCTGGAGACATCAGTCTCATTATCAACAAATACAGTACAAGTATTTATGATGAACGCACGCACGGTTAAAACGCTATTCTCTTGGGTATTCACCAACCCTGACACTCAACGCGTGCACCTCTCAAACTCTCAATCAACAACAACGGTGATACAGGGCTCAACGAGTATGTCACCGAGGAGCTAGCGTTCGAATTCCACTACTTCTTCACAAGAAAGTTCTGGATGCTTTACCACTGCCAGGCGCTGGTGGTCGCCCCGGGGGGCTTCGGCACGCTCGACGAGCTTTTCGAGGTAAAGTATTCCGACACCGCAAGTACTTCCGCAGGAGTTTTTCCGCGTTAGTCTTGTGGTCCGGGACGAGGAAATCAACACACTGGTATGATAGGAACGCCCTTTCGTGTTTTTATCGCGGGCCTTTCGATGCGTTCTAGACAGCGCCGCAAAGCAGGGGTCAGTGGACTATTTAGTCTATCGCCTCGCTCGGCAAGATTTCCGAGGCCCATTTTCATGCGGCAAGAGAGACATGAGAGAGAAACAAGATAGAGAGACAGAGAGAGATAGATGAGAGCAAAAGGGGCGAAGTCATGAGGTGCATGGTGTACAGTTGTATTGTATCCGACGATAGACTATAGACGATAGACGATAGAGGCGGGAGCGCCACGAAGGAAGCGGAGTAAATTAACCCTATCACACGTATGCAGAATGGTAGGAGGCGATTGTGTCAGGGAAGCAGCAAATTTATCAAGAAGACACGTCGGTTGTGCAGGGCGCAACGGCTTACCCTCTCTGGTTTGTTTTTGTGACGGTCTAGAACCACTCCGTAATCACACATTTTCAACTGTAGATTTTGGCTCTTTCGGCGCTTGGAGCGTTGGACTCATGCCAGACCTAGCCTTCCGACCCTTATCCCGCCTCCTTACGTTGTTTTTGCTGAATTGGACGTTACGGGCCCTTCTTGACGTTGTGCGTGCTTCCACGGACGTGTTTCTAGTGGCAATGTTTTGCCATGGATCCTCTCGGAGGTTCTGAACCGATCTTGGGAACGGTTCTCCTCTGAAGACACATGCACGGGTGTCACACCCCCGCCCCCCCGCTCATACCATGTATACCATGTATACCATGTACCTCCCCGCGTTTCTGGCGCACAGGTGCTGACCCTGAAGCAGACAGGCAAGGTGCAGAAGACTCTGCCGGTCATTCTTTTCGGCAAGGACTACTGGGAGAAGATCATCAACTGGCAGGTGACCAATCATGTTTTCGCCGCGAACACGATGTCTCAAGGGCTCGTGTATGTAGAGGTCCTCCATAAGCCACTCACACCTCTTCTCTTGCTCACTTGGGGAAATGCCTCGGGAGAAGTATCGCTCGAATCACGCGCACAACCTCCTCTGTGTCAGTTTGTGGGAGGATCCTAAAGCGTTCCAGCGGCCCTCAATGATTCTTGCGTCTTGTCGTTAAGAAGCCGGTTAGCGAGGCGAGCGCTTTTGAACGTGTTCGTTCTCTTGGTTTCTGTTGATTCTGTTGATAATGTCCATGCAATGAAATAATCCGCTTCAAGTTACTGGTAGATATCCGCCCGTGAAGTTCAACAAAGGTTTTCCATGTGAAGCGTTTTGGGCGTTACGTATCAGGACAATCAGATTGGTCCTGCATAAATAAATGCATTTTATAATCACGGAAGTACAGCAATTTTTTGGTTGAGGTTACGTTGAGGCCAGCACGATCGATACGCGCTTCCTTCGCCACACATCAATCCACAGGAAGGATTCGGGATCCATCTTGGATGCGTAGACTAGATGCACACTTTGGAATTCAAACAGAAACACACGTTGCAATCGATTTTGCTTGGACGGCAGGCCTTGGTGGACTTCGGCACCATTGCACAGGAAGACGTGGACTCGCTTTTCTTCACGGACGACCCGCAAGAGGTGTGTTGTCGTCATTGTCGCTGCTGCCCCTTGCGTGCGGAAATTGCCTTAGGAACTGCAGTAGAAAGCGAGTTTTTCAGATGGATCCTACCAAAGGGGGGAGGAGTCTGAAACGGGGTTTTGTTGGAGTTGATAGAATTGGGCGTTAATGTTGTATGCCGAAGAGGATGTCTGCGTGCTGGTAGGAGAGGAGGCCTGCGTGCTTGTAGGAGAGGAGGCCTGCGTGCTTGTAGGAGAGGAGGCCTGCGTGCCGAGGTAAGACAGCTGCTCGCAGAAATTTGCTATTGCCCCCGATCACGTTGAAGCATCAGCAGTGCTAGGAGAAGCACATGGATTGCTAGGCATACGAGGGCAACACTGCCGGCTGCTACCTGTTAGGGCATTCTGTTTCCGGGAGCTAGTGTCGTTTTGTGGACCTTCCCTCTGCGAGACCCTGGCTGACGCGTCAAGAATGAACTGTCCCGAAAGGTGTAAAGACTGACGTCCAAGTAAAATGCGACGACACAACGACGCACTCATTGCCCTGACGGGGTGTTAGATGTGATGGGGGCAATACCAGCAACTCCTAGCATCGACGAACCGTACAACTGGAGCGCCTCACGTCTACGAAATCACCCGGAAAAAGAACGTCCTTCATCAACCGGAGCTTGGTCGCGAACTGGCCTCTTTGGTTTGGTTTTCGCTAGAAAGTTCATCTTTGTCCGGGAATATCCTGCCGGAAACGTGTTCTCCCTGTCAGACTTGCGTGCGCAGCTGTGGTGATGTTGTTGGTCGAGGAGCAACTTAATGAGGGCAGCGCCAAGGATAGATGCGCCGGAGGAGAAAACAAAGTCTGCTGAAACTGTGTTGGGGCTATTTTTCAAAGTGAATCACCGCAGACCGTTGAAAAAATAAAATGAACGAAGGAGACGTAGTCTATCCTATGTTAGGAACACCTGTTTTACCCCGATACACGCCCACGAGCGCGGTTTACTGGCATGCCTTTGTACTGAAATTTGATGCTGCTGCAGCGGTATGTTCAGCCCTCTCTTTTGTGTTTGCTCACTCACTCCGTATCGTCTTCCCCCTCTGCCCCGTCCCACCCTTTACGTTCTTTGGTCATTTCGTGCATGCGTTAGGCTCTTGACTACTTGGTTGGGTGCCTTACCGAGAGCGGGATCAAGGGCAACGAGGAGCTGTGATGGCTGTGATTTATCGTACTTGCCAAAGATAGGGGTGGGGTCTGTCCCAACGGGTCGGCGAGGTGCCTTAGGCCACGAGGAACCAATTGTTGCATGTTTTGAGGTTGGGAGATGAGGGGAGGATACGTTAGCAAGCGCGGAGAGGATTTCATCGCGCTACGTCCACGAAGCACTCTCGGGAGACTAGGGGAGTATATATTACAACTATCGAGAACGATTTAGCCATCGATAGAGACGCGGCCGACCGCATCGCGGGATCATTTCAGACCGGTCCCGACCAGATTGTTAGCGGCATCGACTGGTGTTGGCTGCAACGGATGGGTTGATGGGCACGCGCCAGGGCTGACAGAGGTACACTTGCAGGGAGGTTTGGCGTAGTTCCAAGAAGTACAAGCTGTTGATTGACGTCAGGTGGGAGTAGGTCGTTCGGGTGGCTTCGGCTAATATCGTGATTGGTTGCAACTGCGTCACAGGTTGTTGGTGCCTTCTTGATTTGTTTTCTTGATTGCGACAGATTCATACATATTTGGCTAGTGTTTATGGTAAGACCTTTTGGATACAGTGGTTTTGCGATAATTGTTGTTCCTCTTGTCGGTTATGCTGTGCAAACGCTCTGTTGAAAGTTGAAAATTGACTTTTCACGACACCACGGCGGGCTAGGAGATGTACGTGTTCAATGTGCTGTTCTTACCGGCACTCGAGTCAATGTGCCGTTCTTGTCGGCACTTGAGCTCGAGCTCTTTGCCGCCAAGTTCTCGAGGTCGAAGTTCGTTTTCCCTCCAAGGACTCGCTTTTCGCTGGCATGCGGCGAATGGGCCGAACGAGGTTGTCTGAGTTACGCTTTCTTGTGGTCCCTCGGACGAAGTGCGCGCGAAAGTACGGCTGCATGCGCTCCGTTTTCTGGCGACGTTCCGTGTAGTGATGTACGCCATCCGTGAACAGTAATCACTGACTCAGATCCACAAGTGGCGGCGACGATAAGTGAACGGAGAACGTCGTCCGGCGCGCTCAAGATATATGCCTCGCGTGTTCAATTGTTGAGCATCCATCTACCCGGCGCTACATTAACCGGTTGATAATTTAGGCCTGTGCTCCGTAGGTGATTTTTTTTTTTTTCGGTGATATTTTCCGATTGCCCCCAAAAAATTGGTTTGTATTCTAGCTGCACGAAAATGTTTTTCGGTGAAAATCGGTGCCAATTAAAAAGGTGAGAACCAAAAAAAAACTTGTTCGGTGATAATTTGAAGTAATATTGGGGTGAGCTGCCGAAAAACGTCCCTCAGCGATTATCGATGTTTCGAAGGATCGTAGTAAGTACTCCACGTCAAATACCGTGGGTGGTGTCTGCAGCGCGGTGCTTGGGTTGCGTGCGCTGTGTGCTCTGCTGCTGTGCTGCTGCGCTTGAGGGGGGGTATCTGATAGGATTTAGGGGGTATAGCCTGTATACACGGAGCCCCCTAAAAAAACCGGTGAAGGTCGGTGGGCGCCGGCAACAATCGGTGAGGCACCTCCCGTTTTCGGTGATCGGCCACCTTTTTTTCGGTCATTCAAAATCTTCACTTTTCTCGGTGACCTTATCAAAATTCGGTGATTTGCGGTGATCACCTACGGAGCACAGGCCTATGATCAATGAATATACGTTTGTAGTCCTAGCGGGGAAGTAGACCCAAAGCACCTTTTGTTAAGCGGACTCACTCCCACCGGCAGGAGGCCCAGGAGGTTGGACGATAAGGTCCAGCCTCCTCAACCTTAACGCGGAATAGCTGCTACACAACGCCACTATTATAATACGACGCATCCCGCGGTATCCCCTCCTCCCGTGATAACGCACGTGTGTTTCCGGCAGTAGCTCGGGGCGTGAATTGTGCACGACCGGCACAAATCATACCGGACATCCAAGCTGGAGCCTCGGCGGCTGTGTATCTCACTAGCTGTGCATACGTTCACGAAGCGGTTGCTGATCATGACATTCTAGCGGGTTCTTTGCACAGTCAACAATGCCTCACGGCGGCCTGTTGGGGAGAGGGGAATGGGAGAGGGGAATGGATCTGACTTTGACGGGTAACACGGCAGCACCACGCCCGCCCAGATGTGAGGTCTCCAAAAAGGGCAAGCCTTAAAAAACAAAAAAAAGTTACGACTACAAGGTGACTCCAACGTCAAGGCCTCACGCCGTCATGACGGACGGACAGCCTCTCTCTGTCTCACATGACCACCTAAACAAACACAATCAATCCACAAACGAGACGCCCCCCGTGCCATGCATCATTCGTACGCAGTTGGTCGGTTTCAAACAACAGACAGACCCGCTTGAAACGCCAGTCAACAACACGAACAAAACTACCCGTGCGCTTCCCAAGTCACAAGCTGTTCCCAGGTCATCCCCACGGCGTTGCTCGCGATCTCCTGGCCCCCCCTGCCCGTCACGACGAGTCGCGGTACCGAGTTGACTCCCTTGCTTGACGCGAAGTCTTCCCGGAAAGGGTGGTCGTATGGGACGGCCGGCCAGGGCATGCCGGCGTGGTACCTATGTTTCCATCACAATAGTGTACGTCTTCGTTCACAGATTGCAGTCGTCCGCGGTCCAATGAAAAAGCAAGCTGTATGTATCGGTCGTGCCTTCAAACCCTGTTTCGAGAGCGCTCGTTCCCCGAGTATACGCAGAGATCAAGGTAGTTGTTGACTATTTGGCGGGAGAGAGGCAATGCTGGCCTTCCCGCGACAAGGCCAGCACTGCAGAAAGAAGGTGGGGTTCAGAGTAAAGAGCCCCCTTGTGTGACCCCCCCTACTGTGCCAGAGTGAGCGATGAAGGAGCGATGATCAACTCGTGCTGACATCAGGTGGGGCGAGTGATGACTGCAAATCGCATCGAATGAGTGGCTTTTTTCTCTGCTTTGCTCTGGTCTCCATGATAACACGGGAAAGCCCGCAAGCGCTTCGTCATAGGGTCAAGTCAGGCGGGGACTTCTTGTGTCGGATTGTTCTCCGTGCCACTGACAACTCGCTGTGCTGAACGCCGTATTCACTGCTGCTGCTGCTGCTGCTGGCAACAAAAGGTAAGAGGTTGCGAGCTTAGCGTTCGCGGTCATCACGTACTTGGGGGGGGGGGGG
>CACKRE030003583.1:47821-59615 GCA_902602495.3 Ectocarpus sp. CCAP 1310/34
GGGGGGGGGGGGGGGACCGCGATACACCAACTTCTCTGGCACACCCCGAGGTGAGAGAAAAAATGGGGTGGGCGGGATGACTTCTCCAATTCATGATGAAACCACGGTACAACACTACGTACCCGTACTATTGCACGCAACATAAACGGTACGGAATGACAACGCCTGAAAAAATGCGATTCGGAATGACAACGGGCCAGCCAGACGGGCCAACCGTGGCAGTCTAGGCCGTACCTGTCCATGGACTCCTCGTCCCCGTCTAGGCTGACGAATACCACCTCGAACGCCTTGTGCTGGGCCTTGGCCCGGGTGTACAGGGCCGCTAACTGCGGAGTGTACTTTCGGCACGGACTTTGAAACCATCATGGCGGTGACGGTGATAATGAGGAGGATGCATGGGAGCACAGGTACATGAACGTGGGTGTGCGCGGATTAGTTGGCACGGGTCAGTGTGGCATCAGCGTATCGATGGATACACCGTGGCTTTGCTGTCGTTGGTACACACCTGTGGTAACTTATTAACACGATTGCGTTACACGAAATTGCAAAATGGCAGACGTCGACAACGGGCCGCCCGAAAGGACAAAAAAAGTACGTTTGCAACGGCAACCTCGGCGTCGCCACCGGAGTATCCTCCAAGCAGATAATGCCGTGGATGGCGCACTTGCGCACAGCTGTTCACGGCGATCACGGGTGCGTGCGGTTGAATTGAGGGAAGGGCGTACTGTACAAGATACAACGGGAAAAATAGCTTGAGGTGAATGTTTCGAGGCAAGGGCTAGAACCGAAACCAAAGAGTGGGACTAGAACTATTGGTTATCCTGCAATTAATTGGTTGGGGCCAGAAAATCTTACTTCCCCACACCTCCGGAGATTGACTCACCCACACCACGAGGCCGAAAAGTAGAAGGCTGACGGTGAGGGCGCCATCGAGCAGATTCCATCACACCACACAGGACCACACCAGTCAGCAGGTTGGCGTGTGCGAGGGATACCAGGGTCAGCCACACGAAAGAAGAATAGCCCACTAAAGGTAGTTCTACTACCTTATCCTGCCTTAGCTGAGTGGAAACGATACCGCATCGAGCCATAAACACCCAGCGTTTGGAGCGAACACCAGCGCGAACGACACAACCAGGCGCGAGCACCCACTCAAACATAGAAGTATCTTTTAGAAGTCAATCTGAGAGGGTGGCCGGAGCTAGCCAAAACTAAGACACCGTGCTAACGCCTTTCCCATCTCCGTGCAAGGGGATGCCCACCACTAGACATTACTCCTACAACTCGCCCCAACCGTATGACAGCAGTAGCCTATTGCGGCTGGCTGGCTCACCAACAATCTTCCCCGCGAGGATGTCTCTGCTCACGACCGCCTTCCCTCTCCCCACCAACTCCGCCGGCGCTTGAGACCGCAAGAAGGAGTTCAGCACCGCCGGAGAGGCGAGATCCGACGAAGGGGACCACCCCCATTCACCCCCTCCCTCTTGCGTGACGCTGTCGAACACGGGCCGGAGTCGAAACCGGTACTGCTTGGAGCTCTCTAGGCCTGTGCGGTCGGTCCACAGCCGTGTGGAACGAACGGGAAGCGAAGGGAACTTGCGCTCTTTCATGTCTTTAAGCCTCGGGTTAATCCAATATTGACTTGATATTTGCGATTTCACGTAGTATGGAATGTGCTTTTTTGGCGCTGGAGGAAGATACACCTGCTCGGCCAGGATACTTCAGCTCGCCGGGATAGGGTAGAAAAGTTTCAAGGGGTTGCGGGAAGAGTACTGTACCTTTCTTCCTGAGGAGGGTAGACCCAAACGAGGCCGTGAGCGTGCACCATTCGCTACCCGACGTGCTCATCTGAATCTCGTAACCGCTTGCAGATGGAACTGCTGGCCACTCCATCTGCTCAGACGACGGCACGCCAAGCGAAGGAGTGGTCATGACGCCATGACACAGGCAAGCATCCCACACAGCGGCAGCCTGCCTATCTCGCTCGGTCACGGAATGTAGGTGCTCGTCCACCCTCCCTTGTCACTTTCGTGACAAGTTCGTGATAAAAAAAATTCAGGACACTTCGGCGGAAAAAAAATCCAGTCTCATCTCTGTGTCATGAGAAACCAGACAGCCGACATATCCGCCAGCATTACGCGCGTATCAAGGCCGTACACCGTACTCTGCTGTGTTGGGTACCTTGATCTCGCTTTGCTGTTGCCTTTGTTTTTGTACGTCTGGCTGTCTGCCCATCTGCCGCCTCTTTGCCCTGTTTGCTCCGTTACTCCCATGCCCTGGTGCGCAGTGCCTGGTGCTGGTACGTTACCCTTTGATTTTTTCTTTCGGCGGGTGTGGGAAGCGTCCTCCTTTATTTTTCTGTTACTTTTGTTTTGTTTTATTTTGATCGGTTTCCGAGGGCTCTTTTCTCGAACGGTCGGTGCGATACCTGTCCTTTTCTTTCTATCATTTTGTTTTCTATTTCTGAGTGGTTTGTACCCTATTTTTTTTTTTTTTTCTCGCGGCGTCGTATGTGCCGGGTTTTGAGACCACGGCCTCCCCATTGTTTGTGGACTATAGAGCTAATGTGAGAAACAACAACAACAACAACAACAATCTCCGTTCCTTCCTTCCTTCCGTCCTTAACCTTACCCTCTCACCACAAGAGCACCGGCCTCACGCAGCTTGATCTCCGGAGCGCTTGGCTGCATTTCCCCCTCCGAGAGCGTTCGGAAAGGCTCGGAAGTCTTGGACCATGGCCCCCACTCCTCCTCCTCCTTCCAAAGTTTACACACATACGTACGCACAAGGAGCAGGATATCGGGCTATGAGACTTCCCAGCTGTACGTAATATGTACATACGTTGGTGACAGTGCTCACGGGGGAGGGGTAGGGATCTTGAACAACGATGGAACACCATTGCTACGATCCGCACACCTGTGGTACGTTCCCGGGATTCCAACAATGTCCTTTACCATATTCCGCCACACCAAACGTCTTCTACCGTCGGCAACAACCAATTGAAGAGTAGGTTACTGCGACATGTCACGCAGCTATGTTGTTTTCGACTTGACCGAGCGGTTCAAACGTTAAAAACGCCCCGTGAAGCATCTCCAAAGACTTGAAAGCGTTTTTCTCACGGAACCGGGTCGTGTGTTGCTCTGTAGTAGCATCCAACCACAAAGACACAAAATCGTGCCCCGCTCAACACGCAGGCTTCGCCGCGCTAAATAGTGCGGCATCAGAGCAAAAGTCATGGTCGAATCAGGCAAGGGCGTCCCTGCGTGTAGCGGTCTCCGCATGGCAACAAGAGAAAGCACACACGCGCGGTCAATACCAGAATAAAAAGATATGCGTGCGCAAACACCTGCTTTCTCGCCCTCCGTCGAAACACGTACTCCGTCCCGGGGGCGAGCTTTTTCTTCCTGAGGGCGCTAGACCCCAGCGATTTGGACAGCGTCACCCAGTCGCCTTCGTCGCCGAGGCCGCCGCCGTCGGAGCCGCTGCTCTGCGTCACCTCGTTGCCCACTTCACTCCCATCCTTCACCTCTTGCTGTTGCCTTTGTTGGTCGGCGGTGGGCGTGGTTTTCATTTGCACTTCCTCGACCAAGACGTCGGGTCCGCGCTCCCAGCACAGGGTGATGGCTTGGTCCGTGGCGTCCAGGAGGAGGAAGGTCGCCATCGAGACGTCCGCTGTAACTCGACTAGGTATGTGCACCGAGTCGTTTCGTGTACACGCGGAGGTTTCTGGTTGGCAATATGACGATAACGGGTTCCCCAGCTGTGAGGGAAAGGAAAACGAGAGGCGGGGGCACGAAAGTTAAGTCAAGGCATGGAATGGGCTCGTTCGTGAGGGTCCGAGTGAAGCCGATCCCAACGAGGGCCTCGATCCAGAATACCACCATGGTGCGCGAAGGCCGAAACAGCGAACCGCCTTTGGTCTTCTGATCTGGCTGCGGAAATGTTGAAGGACAGTAGACTTGGAAGATATTTCGCTCAGGGATCGCTCGTAAGTGGAGCCGAGGCGTGAGCAGGTGCAAGCACCTAAATAATCCCTCAAAAAAGGATGCATGCAAATTGGGGTTTCGAAGCGCCAGAAGATCACGAGCATCGCCACAGCCTGGTCGCCAAACAAAAGTTGGTCAACCAAAAATTGTGGTGTGTGAGTCGCCGCAGCCCGGAAATGGTATGTAGCACAGGGATTCGAGTTAATCGAAACTTCTCTTATTACCACCGAAACCGTCAGCAGCAGCAAAGGCGCAGCACGGTATCTTCAGATGAATTACTCGTCGCCGGGTTCGCATCGAAGAAGCTAAGGGTACACGATAGTCGCTGATGATTTCCTGGCTCAAAGTACCGTGGTTCACACAAGGAGGGTAGCAACAGTGAACCCAAGAAGATTTCGGTCTGCCAAGAGCTATTGTATGCAGCATGCATAACGAACGTTTTCAATCCCGTCTGCGTGTCAGGAGACGTGCCACGTGGTTAACCCCTAACCGTCGAACAGGACTGGAGGACATCTCATGTTTCGTGAAACAAGGGACCTACCGTAACCCCGTGTACGGAGTTTACCCCCCAGGGAGGGGATCGTTTGTTTTTCTAACACCAACCCCCCTGGGGGGAAATTGACGTACCGCGGGGAGGGGGGGGGGGAACTCATAGTCGGGCATGCCGTAGTCGTTAGACCATTGACCTCGCATCCCTACAAAGCCGGGACGGAGCACGCCGGGTTCTCACCGGACCAGGCTCTCACATCACCAAGCGCGAAGCGCCGTGAGATATTCGGCGAGTCGCATGAAGGGTGCGCTGCATCCTGCTAAGGGTGTTCGGCATCTTGTGCTTACTTCCTTGCGTACGGATGACAGCTGCGTATGAATTCATTTTATTTCTGGTGCTTTCACTTCCAGAGACAGTTGTACGCACTGCGTAACTGCCTCGAGGGTGCTCGACCATTTCAACACAACGTGGTGCGATCATCCCCCTTGCGCGGAGTGAGGGTTCTCGACCCCGCACAACATGATCTACTCGACCACCATTATGGTAACCGCCAATAAAAAAAACAGGGGTAAAAAAAAAGAAATGTAACCTGGTTGCCGAGTTCACGAAGTGAATTGGCTTGTTCTACAAACGTCGTTGGCAAGCGACGAAAACCCAAACCCGATGGCAAGTACCGGGGGGGGGCGTACAGCGAGGGGTCAGTTTTTTTGTTCCAACGCTTCTCCGGGGGGAAGCCCCCCCCCGGTGTTTGCCATCGGGGTTGGGTTTTCGTCGCTTGGCAACGACGTTGTAAAACAAGCCGCCCCCCCCGGTGTTTGCCATCGGGGTTGGGTTTTCGTCGCTTGGCAACGACGTTGTAAAACAAGCCAATTCACTTCGTGAACTCGGCAACCAGGTTACCGTTTTTTTTTTTTACCTCCGGTTTTTTTTTTGGCGGTAACCATAATGGTGGTCGAGTAGATCATGTTGTGCGGGGTGGAGAACCCTCACTCCGCGCAAGGGGGATGATCGCACCACGTTGTGTTAAAATGGTCAAGCACCCTCGAGGCAGTTACACAGTGCTTACAACTGTCTCTGGAAGTGAAAGCACCAGAAAATAAATTAAGTCATACGCAGCTGTCATCCGTACGCAAGGAAGTAAGCACAAGATGCCGAACACCCTTAGCAGGATGCAGCGCACCCTTCATGCGACTCGCCGAATATCTCACGGCGCTTCGCGCTTGGTGATGTGAGAGCCTGGTCCGGTGAGAACCCGGCGTGCTCCGTCCCGGCTTTGTAGGGATGCGAGGTCAATGGTCTAACGACTACGGCATGCACGACTATGAGTACACCCCCCCCATCCCCTGTGCCCCCCGGTTTTTGCCATCGGGATTGGGTATTCGTCGCTTGGCGACCACGTTGTAATACAAGCTAATTCACTTCGTGAACTCGGCAACCAGGATACCGTGGATTATTTTCCTCTGTTATTTTTTTGTCGGTAACCATAATGGTGGTCGAGTAGATCATGTTGTGCGGGGTCGAGAACCCTCACTCCGCGCAAGGGGGATGATCGCACCACGTTGTGTTGAAATGGTCGAGCACCCTCGAGGCAGTTACGCAGTGCTTACAACTGTCTCTGGAAGTGAAAGCACCAGAAAATAAATTAATTCAGACGCAGCTGTCATCCGTACGCAAGGAAGTAAGCACAAGATGCCGAAAACCCTAAGCAGGGTGCAGCGCACCCTTCATGCGACTCGCCGAATATCTCACGGCGCTTCGCGCTTGGTGATGTGAGAGCCTGGTCCGGTGAGAACTCGGCGTGCTCCGTCCCGGCTTTGTAGGGATGCGAGGTCAATGGTCTAACGACTACGGCATGCATCCCCAACAAGCAGAGGGAGGAGGAACGTAAGGGCTTCGAAGGCGAAGGGAAACAAGACAACAAGGCGGACAGCAGCTGGGGGAGTTTGTCTCCTCCCGCGAGTGATTCCAAAAAGAGAAGGGCCCGCCTTCCAGAGAGTACCCGCCAGCTCGAAGCGCAGATCTGCAAATGAATTTTCCGTCCCATATCATGCTTTTTGTGCTCTGCGATGTAACAAAATCGACTCAGAAAGTAAGAGAAATACATTCCCCCGAGGGGAACTCGTGGGAAAACTGGAACCCCGGGTAGAAATTGAAATAACCGGGGGGATCTTTTGCTTTTGGTCGAAAACGATCTACCCCGGGGCTACATCAACGAAACCATGCTCCCAGGTCGAAAGGTATTTGCGGGAGGGGGAAACCTGTACCAGGGGGAGAAAACTCCGTAGATTCCGGTGTCATACCAAGTACTGTAGGTGCGTGCCGAGGGTCGCAAAAGGCTGCATGAGTACGTGATTGACTTAAGGGGGCGGCCTCGAATCATCACCAGCAGGCACTTACTTAGCTTTGCGGGCTATTCAATTCAACCTGTTTCAATATTATGGACCAAAGGTGAACAGAAACAGCAGTATCAATTCACCCCCTGAGTCGAGGCGGGCCCGTTTGCAAAACACTACTCGCATTGTTTGATATTTATTCAACGGAGTTCGCGAGCAGAATGTTGGGGAGGACGGCTCAACCGTTATTGTTTCTCGTTAACCTATCCGCAACGGTTTACGTACACCTCGTTTTGTTATGGAAATAGAGCCAGCGTCAAAATCACTTATTTTTCTTCACCCTCCCTAAAGGTTGGCACCAAATTTCAGGTCCGCCCTCTGAGGCCTTGGTGGGGTACGCCTTGAGAGCCATGCTCGTGTGGTGGGTGCGGCCGCTGTGTGCGGGCTGGTGGTGTTGAGAAACCAGCACCAAAACACACTCAGCAAGTAGGCAGCGCTGTGGTCGTCGGCCAATGAACTGCATCTGAGGGAGAAAAAGAAAAGCGAACACAGTTTAGCTGCCTTTACCCCGGACCCCCGGGTCCGGGCCCCGCGCGGCAACAAGTTGAGATAAGGCATGCGCCATGCGCCGCAGAGGAACGTATGAGTGAACGCGGATCGGATGTCTTCAACAAGAAAGGGAAGGCCGCAAGGTAGATACAGCAAAGAGGCTCTGTTGTACAAGGAAGTACGCAAGCTCTGTGACGTTTTAGCAAGACAAATAGTCTAGGACCATGTGCCCTTAAAAATGGCGTGGGGCGCACGCACACACAGCAGAGGTAAATGCCACAAACACGAGTTGTGTCATAGCTGTTGGTGAGTCCTGCCATCATACCTGCGGGCCAGTACGGAGAGGAACGTGAGATGTGGTGCAGCGGCAGAGGTGCGAGTGCGAGGCTGCAGTTTTTACATGATGGGGATGGTGCGGGGGGTTTGCGGTCCGATGATGTAGGTAAGCTACACGAAAATGACACAAGATAACACACCCCCTGGACCGATTTTTAAAGCTCGAAGACTTAGCGAAGAGGTTACATAAACGAAATGGCACATTTCGACAACTTCTCGGTAAGACGGTTCTAATAACGGCGCCGAAACGGCGCTGTAAATCTTCCTGCTGTTTAGAAATGGAGCGTCGAAAATCGATCAAGGGGGTGTGTTATCTTATGTCATAAACAGCATGTGTGCTTGTAACGGTCTGTGCGGCGTGCCTCTCTCGACACTTGCTTGCACCGACCACACCAGCAGCAGCGAGGAAGTTCTGCGCCACTGCCTCGCCAGACAGGCGTTGGTGTTTGATGACGAATATTTGTCCAACACCTATATATTTACGAGTTGAGTCCACATAAACTTGCAACACGAAAGACGAACGGCGCCGCAATGGCGACACTTGTTTTCATTTTTTTTTTTTTTATATGACACAACGAGTCCATCTCTTATCATAGGAAAGAGTTATAGACAGATTAACAATGTTTTAAAATTTGCCTTCTTCCTGAAACGTTTAGACTATTAATAGTAACGTTTCAGTCTACCTAACCTGTTGACGAAGAAGTCATTCGTTGAAAGTCCGCCTTCGCGACACCGTGCACCCAACTAAGGCTCGCAGCGTTCGCTGCTTAACAGCTGAAGTTCATGTGCCTGTATATTTCAAAGCCGATCCGGTCCGTGCTGGGCAGCATGTATGTCAAGGTAATTATCCGACGAGTGTAGTCTAGAAAAAACTGCGCTTCCATGATCTCCCGCTTCCAAAACTCCTCGCTGATGGTTTTAAACCTTGTAATCTGAAATGCTTCACACGAAAGAGGATTATCCATCCTGCGTGGCTTTACGCCTGCTTTTTACAAGAAGGCACCGTGACTGCCCCCACGGCGACACGACGCGACTAAATGCAATCAATCGTCGGAAGGCTGAGCGTTAAGTTCGCGTTGAATAACCTCGGGCCAACTTAACGACGGCGGTGGTTGGGGGGGGAGGGGGGGGGGGTACTCATAGTCGTGCATGCCGTGTCGTTAGACCGTTGACCTCGCATCCCTACAAAGCCGGGACGGAGCACGCCGAGTTCTCACCGGACCAGGATCTCACATCACCAAGCGCGAAGCGCCGGGGGGGGATGAAACAGTCTTCTATTACATGTAGCGAAATACACTAGAAGTATACCACCTAATAACTCTCACCGCGTTCCAATTTCCGCGGTTGAATCAGGAAAGATATAGCTTCGCAAGACACGGCACACGAGGTCCCCACATGAACACGCAGTTCCAACGCTCACCCCTCCCCGAAAGAAAACCCAGTCGGGTCTAATTCGACGACAGGGGAGCCGGGGAGGGGGTTCGGTTGTCTTAGCCTCGACACCCGTTCCGAGTTGGCTAGGTTCCGGGACTCCAGTTCGGAGGAAAGGCAACCTTCCGACGATAAACGTAGCGTTGTATGTGGGAAAGATTCTAAAATTTAACTCAGCTTCAACCGACGAAAGTGCGTGTTGCGCGAAAACGCGCGAAAACCTGATTCACTTGACTTGCGAGTACACCCCCCCCCCTCCATGTTGATAGATTCAACAACAAACAAAACTGCATAATAAGTGATGGTATTGACTTCGTCGGTAGCTTCTCCCGGCATCTCAACAAACGGGTGTGCCGCCCTATATTCGCTTCGCTCTGAAACAGCTTGCGCTCGGACCCTCTACATTCTTTATGTACCGGTGGAGAGCGACTCCTCCATCTCAACCACATGCCATTATAGGAAGAGCTGCAAAAGCATCGAAAACGACAACATGACAACTAAACTTGACGATATGTGTATTTATCGAAAAACACGAAAAACAAAAAATCAATCCATATCACGTGAGTCACTAAATACACACCGAAGACAAATAAGGAACACCAGCCCGGCAAAAGGACCAGAACGTCGACCCCGTCGTAAAAGTGAAGGTCCTGACAACGATTTTTTTTTTTTACGAGACAGAAACTGTAGATTCTTTGTCCAGGCCACACCCTTAATTCTCTCAGAAACGAAAGGTTTGAACGCTAGCAACAATTCCCTATTTATAGCAAGAAACTCTACACAACTAATAACGGGGGCTACAAGCATAGTGCGTGTGGGGCGACGCGAAAGGCATCTATCCAAGAAGTGCGGCAACAGGCGGTTACCTTCATTGGCAGGCAGCAGATACTGGCCGCTGCAAAACACAAAACCCGCGGGGCGCGCTACAATACTTTCGTTCACAGCTCCTTCTTCTGGCTGTCGCCTCCATCAACACCGGACGAAGCCGCTCCCGACCCGTTCACCGCCGCCATTGCCCAAGGTGCCCCCGCTCCCTTCGTGTCCGTCCGCGTTTCCACGCTCCCCTTCTTCGCGGCGTACTTCGCCCGGACGCTCAACGTCAACCCGCCGAACACACTCAAAATGCCTACCCATTGCCACCACATCACGCTGTGCCCGAAAACAACCACCGAAATCAAGATGCTGTGTACCATGCATGGTGGTACCGCCGTGATGCACGCGCGCGGGCAGTGGGGCGGAACAGCGGGCGGTGGGGGAGCGGGGGGGGGGGTACAGGAAAATTCCTTTTAAGCTTTTTCTACGTTCTACCGTTCCGAGCAGAGTCGTTTATAACGCAATCACCACCAATTAATACTCTTTGAAACACATGGTGCTGATTTGATATTGCTCGTGTTCATCTATTCCCGGCAGCGTACAAGTGAGTACGGGCGTCGGATCTCTTCGCCCGACCTCAAAAACCCTCCGGCCACGACAGGAGAGACGTCTTCCTGATTCCTCTACCGTACCGCTAGCGCAGCTGCGGCGGTCGCTGGCGGTGCTACTCGCCCGGCGCCCCCGCCCCCCGGGACTATCTACCCTCTGCCGCCCAGGGGATGTCTCGAAGTCGGCGACGACGGGCTGGTCAAGGGTTCCAATTCCAACTCCGAGCGGGAGCTATGTTTCTTCTTTCCGCCGGTGCGGTACCTCGTCCAAATGCTCAGAGCCAACCCCCCATACACACACAAGACCCCCACCCACTGCCGCAAGGCTAGGCGGTGGCCGTAAACGTAAACGGAGACGAGGACGCTGTCGGGCGTGGCGTTTGTGCCAGTGCCCGAGAAATACGTGTCGCGCGGAAGTGACAAACCAGGCACCAGGAGCACGGGGGGTGGTGGGGTGGGAGCGGGCGAGTCTGGAGGAATAGGTCCCGTCTCATGCAGAGGGGGGGGGGCTCGACATGGCGACACAAGCAACGGCACAACGGCGGGCTCGACATTGCGAGACGCCTCGGTGCCTCCCGCCAGAAATCGGTCATCGTTCCCGCGCACAACTCGCAAGAAAACAAAAACATTCTCGAAGGGTTTCACGCTCGGGAAAAAACCGGGCCGTTTGTCGTGCTCTAACACGCGGACCCAAATACCAGGAGAATCGCACAGACAGGAACTCTGCGTGCACAAGTCGATAAGAAAACGAAGGGAACATGGGATGGAACAGAATAGACACACCTGAAGAACTTTCGGGAGACTGTGACGGTCACGTTCACCAACGATCCGAACTCCTTGATGATGAAGAACACGAACAGCTGGCCCGTTCCCGCGCACAGGCAGAACGCCGCAACGTTCTTGATCACCTACCGCACGGGAAGGTGATTTTGCCATTGGGTTGCGCACGCACACAGGCGATAGCGCTGGGAGCACAACCGACACTTGCAGCAAGCAGTCTGGACGGGAGCAAAAACATGAAAAGATCCACCGCCACAGCGCATGCACGGCAACTATCAAGGTGATGACCGTTCCCGCTCGATCCGTTTCACGGAGCATGCCCGCACCATACAAATCATGTAACCCTTTACCCCCATTCTAGCCCTGAACCCCTCTACGACTACTTCAAGGGGGCTCCCGGAGTGCACGCACGCATGAACGGCTAACCCCCCCCCCCCCCCCCCCCCCCCCCCCCCCCCCCCCCCCCCC
>CACKRE030003583.1:62371-100160 GCA_902602495.3 Ectocarpus sp. CCAP 1310/34
GGGGGGGGGGGGGGGGCAAAGGGCGTGTGAGCACAGCAAGTGATGTTCACGTTCCGGGTACATGTTATATAGAGGAAATGGTTAGAGATCCACACACTTTCGTAAACATACCCACAAGAACAGCATGTGGTGCTCGGAGTAGTCTACAGCAGTAGGGCCTTAACAAGTTAGAGAGTGTTGCAGTGGCACACGAAGAAAAGGCTGATGTTGCCTTGGGAATATATAAGTCTGAGACATCATAGCTTTATTGTTGACTGGGCGACAGCATTCGAAGTATTCAACTTTGAATCAACCAATGGGCGTTCTGCACTCAAGAGGCCAAAAGAAACGCCACTGAAATACTGCTTTAGTGTTACGTGGCGAGTCCCCCGAGTGATTGTCCGCACATCAGGCAGACAGTTCCCCCAAGTGCGAAAAACGCGTTACGGCAACCACACCGAACGTCCCTTTCCTCCCCTCAGAAATCACGCTGGTGGGGGGCCACCACGGCCAGGTTTCAGCGTGTGAAGGTAGTGAGTTCTCAGCAGCTCTCGCTGTTATGGGAATTAAATAATGCCGAACCTTCGACAGACAAGCAGTGCAAGGTATTCCTTCGTGAGGTAGTACAGATTGTGACTGATTCGTTCGCTGTGTACCGCTTTACCAAAAAATTCGAACCAAACGAAGGCAACTACATTGATGTCATCATCCACTTGTAGTCAGTGAGGACATGAACTATTCGACGCGTTGTGGACATTGCTGTAAGCCCAGCAGCGCAGGAAACCAGAAGTATATCACAGGAGAAACGAAGGAGCACCGCACTTAACACGAGTTACACGGCACATCATTTTGCCTCTAGAGTGCCGTTTAGGGGCCTTGGGTACGCCGCATAGTCTGTGTACGCCACCACGGGGACAAACGTTTGCGTCAAGCGCACTTTTTACAGTTGACACTGCAAGGAATGCGAGATTCGAACCCACGCCCATACATCAGAAGGTTGCGAGGTGACCAACTCAACCACTCAAGGCACTGCTGTTGCTGCTGGTGACCGACCTTACCATTAAGGGGGAATGGCCAGAAGCGGGCATGCATACAACCCACAGACCCACAACCCTCTCTCGGGACGCTCTCGAAAATTTGATGCCACGTGTAACGACAACAACGCGACCTCCCTTTGGATAGGTGGCACACGAACATGGCGATAACCCTCAACGGAAATAACTAATGTGAACGTCGTCCTTCAAGGGTCTTTCTTGGTTAACCAGGTAGTGTCTACCCCTCGTGGTCGTGGGAGTCGGCGCCACGGGATGCAGCTTGGCCCGTCGGTGCGGTCCGACTTCAACGCACCGGTTGTTCTTCCCGTGGAAACAGATTTCGACAAACAAATCAACCCCAGCAGCAGCGAGCATTCGAACGAAGAAACCAAGGGAGTCAAGCGCCACACGGGAAGGCTTCCCTGTTCCAAACAGCGTCGATCGGAGGAGCGCAGTCACTACAACCTGTTGGCGTGGTGATGCTGGCCCTCTCTGTCGCTCACCGTTCAGGACGAAGCTGAAGTGCCATCGACCGGTCACATTTTCATCCTGTGGAGACACGTAGTCGACTCCCGTTATCTTCTCCTGGAGGTACCCCCAATACAGGAATGACGAATACAGGCCCGCCGCTGCGGATACCAGCTTGACTTCGGAGGAAACCACCATCGCGTTGTGTGAAACGACACGCAGCTGGTTGTGGGTGTGAGGTGACAGCGCAGTGTTATTTGGTTTGCAGAATTCCTCTAAATTTGCGCCGTTGGGGGGCACGCAGAGGGGGTGAACCTCCCCTCTACGAACCCCCGAAACCACTTGGCTTTTGTGTATCCACAAAGCTTCGGCACACGGAAGCCGATAGCTCGGCCATCAGGAGGTGATCCCAAACAGGACTTCGAGGTCGTGTGGATCAGGTATGGAACTAAAGATATGGCCCCTCTCTGGAACGTGATGCTACTTCTAGCACTAGATCTTGGCATCGCACAGAAAGGTCCAATATGCAGCACAGGGTACGCAGCGGACAAATAGCGTTTGAATTCGCATAGATGCACATGGCGCTACCTCGTGGCCCCGCTCTAGCCCAAAGTCGCCTCCACCCCTGTGCGAGTGCCGGGGATCATTGGACTAGCCCACGATAAGAACGTGTGTTAGCGTTAGCACAATACGCACGGTCCACGGCAGCAAAGGCTCCGTGCTGGGTGTATTGTGTGCAGGAAGCGCCTGTGTGGTACGCCAGCACATGCATGACCACGAAGCACATGACACGCAGCACAGAGGGGCACACCCGTTGCGACCTAAGAACACCATGCACATGTGATGTCCAGTCGATGCGTAGCGTGCTTGAGGTCGAGGCCGTGGTCAATTGTTTCGCAGGGGTTGATTATTCTCTCCTGAACAATTATAAACACGAAATAAAATTACTTCGAAGTAGGTGGACTAGATTATTATAGTCTTTATTGTACTCTGTATCCTGCGTACTACTTTTTTTGTGTACAGCAGTCGTCTGCTGGGAGATCCTTGAGGGGACAGTTCATCAGCGCGTGTCCACCCACCCGTACGCGTTGCAGAATATATATTTTTTGAGGTTGATGAGGGATGATTGCATTTGACCACGTGTCTGATTGCCGGGGAGGCAGGTGCTTGCGATCAATACTACTGCAGCGGCTGCTGGGACGCTACCCCTCCCCCCTTTTGCCTGAGCTGATTCTCACGTTCCACGTCGCTATTTTGAGGAAGAAGAGTACTAGTCCCGACAGGGCTGTATCAGAGGTAGTTGACACATGGATGACAGTCGTGACAACTGATCGCGTACTCGGTGCGTACCAAGCTCAAACGTGAGTTGCAATGCCGTCCCGTCCCGCCTGTTCGCCGGATGGGTGTCTAGGCAGGAAAAGCATGCCTCGCAAGAACAGCAACAGGGTGGCGAACGTAAAGAAGAGGGCTCGTCGTCCCAAGGGGCGGCCGCCGGAGCGGGCGTGGGCGCAGACATTAGCGCAGATGAAAGCAGCAGCGGCAGCGGCGGCGCGGAGAAAGTCCCTTCGCACTCGGGGAGGCGAAACGTTTGTGCGCCTTCGAAACGGCGGCTTCAGTAACAGCTGCGGGCCCATCTGCTTGTTGCAACATGCGATGAGTGATAGCCTCCCGATTGCTACCATCGAGAGAGCCACCAATGGCGAGATCGCGTCTGAGGTACGAGGCGCCCTGCGGTACATTCGCGACATCACCGTCGACACCTCGCACGGCCACACCCTGAGTGTGCTCGACCCCGACGAGGAGCGTGAGGTTCACGGGTTCGAAGATCTGGTGGATTCCGCAGAGCGCGACATCCTTTCGAAGCCGATGTGGGACAAGATCATGCGCTGTCCGTACGGCTACTTCGATGGCAGGGCGATGATGATCGGGGCGGACGCTTTGGGTCTAGATGGTCTTCTGATAGTTCGGGTGGACAGCGCTGGATTTTTGGTGGCGATGGATGGGATGACGACCCCAGTTGCCGAAGCGAAGCATCTCGTCCTTTGGGACGGGTACGCTCACTTCGAAGCCCTTTTTCCTGACGAAGAGGTGTACCCGATGGGTGCATTCTTCGCCCACCCGTCCTAATCTCCACACAAACCACGCCTCCGTAGAGCTACATTTTCTCCCGCGGTACACGGCGCGAGGGAGCATTACAATACTGTGCGGGGGGTTATCCTTCAGCCACTGCCCTCTGGTTTTGGTGGGCTCAAGAAAAGTCAGCCTCAGCTTGAATGCCACCCCCACACGCCCAATCCTCAAAGCACGTTTCAAAATAGCGAAGGCGTGCTTGTATGGCGGGCTCGTCACGACCCACTCCGGGCGCCGCCCTTCCTCGCAGAAGGTATCCACAAATGTGTCCGTCGTGGCATCCATATGACTGTCTGCGACCAACCTGAGGAGGGTGACAAGGACCAGGAAAAGGCTTGATTTTAATAATGGAGAAACGGCACATTGAAGATTTAAATGACAGGATCGTCTGCCAATAAGGGTGGCTGATGCCCATGCTGTAGACTTTGTGTGTCCTATATATATATATATGCTAGTTTTTACGCCAAAAGATAACAAGGCTTCAACAAGACTTCGTAGTTCCAACAGGCACTTGGAATACAGTGATGGGCACCATGAAGACAAAAAAAAATAAACACATACAGACATACCTGGCATCGACGTCATTGGTTGTCACGCCGAAACCGTG
Organism: Ectocarpus sp. CCAP 1310/34; assembly: GCA_902602495.3. Taxonomy (NCBI): domain Eukaryota; class Phaeophyceae; order Ectocarpales; family Ectocarpaceae; genus Ectocarpus; species Ectocarpus sp. CCAP 1310/34. The sequence goes on from CACKRE030003583.1 coordinate 66,590, forward strand.
GTCCTTTAGCACAGTGCTGACTGCGTCGTTGGTGCTGCCACAGCAATCGAGCACGCCACCGGCCATCTCCACGTGTTGCAGAAGAGCTCGAACCTGAAGTAGCATCCCGTGGGGCAAACGCAACGGTTGCATGAGACTTTCATATCATCTGCCTTATACCCCGGTCGTTATGCCTTGGGCACAGTAATTGCCTATTGTTCCGTGTCGCTAGAGTCGTTAACTTGTGCAGGCCCAACTTTCGCGAGGCAAGGCGTGGCAGCGGCTGCCGGAATGGATCCTGAGCACTACAACAGCAGAATCCTAGCACCCGTTGCTCTTATTTTTTGAAAGACGACAAGGTTCAGGATTCCGCTATAAATTAGAACTGAACAGTGTAATTATTACCTCGTTTGTATGAGAGACCACATAATAAGACCTCAAACCTAACGGCGTGTGCTCGGCAAGAGGGAGGAAGGAATAACTACAAGTATGATCGTCAAACTACAAGTATGATCGGCAGAAATTTGCAAACAAATGCGAACCCCTACTCCGCAACACTCTACCTCCGCAATAATCTACATCCACACCGTGTGTTGCGGCTATAAATGCGATGCCGAACAGCTTTTTGAAACTCTACAATCAAGGCGCCGTGGCGGATCCTACACAAGCCAGATTACAAATTATGCAACGGCGATGTGATGTGCGTACTGCTGTGGACGTGTCCGGAGATGATCCACACACATCTCGAGACCACATCACCTGCGAACCAGTCGACGGGTACCGGCCCGTACGTGAGGGCTGCCCGAGCTCCATCTTACTCCCTCCTCCTCTCTCTTGCTTCTTGCGATGGCACTTGAACAAGTTGTACATCTGGAAGACGCAGTCGGGGCGGGCACAGATGCACTCTCCAACGCGTAGAGGATCTTGAAGAAGGTCTCGAGCGTGACGCCACCCTTCCCCAACACTTGCAGACCACTCGCCGAGGTCCTCCCAGTGCTCCGTATCCGCTACGTGGTTCCACTTTCTCGAGGACCCGTCACGACTGCCGGGCCGATCGCACGCGAAGCATAGCCCGAGCCCCCCGTCTGCCGCTTCTTTACCATGCACAGCTTTGCCACAGATGGCGCGAGGACCCCGCGACATCGCCGAAAACCGGTGAATCTGCCGATTTCCAGCTGCTCACTAGATCACCGATTTCTAAGCCCTGCGAGAGAGATCCCTCACCAAACTTCAGCAGACGAAAGGAGATAACCTCAGCTACAGCCCCCCCCACCTGGTAGCAGCTAACTCTCCTGCTAGCACTAGATCAGGCTGCCTCTGACCGCCGCACCGAGTTGCTCCGCGTGCCAAAAATTTGCTCCCAAGCAGGTCTGCTGTGCTCACACAGCGCCGATTGACGGCGTTTCTCCTGGACTAACCCCTCGAGCTTTACTAACTCCGTGATCTGACGCGCTGTCGTAGTGTCTAGGGCGCGGTGGGTGGCTGCTATGGCTGGTTTTGTGAAAGTGTACGTCAGGGGGCTTTTCCGGGGTATGTGATTTTTGTTGATGAATACTGTGTGCGGATCCCCGGCGCAGTTGAGATTTTACGTTATCCGCCCATACTTCGCGCCTCGGGGACCGATTGGCTTCGTTCTTTTTCCTAAACCGTCCACACGTACCAAAGCTACAGGCAGGTCCTTTCTTCATCACCAACGGTGTGCTTCACGGCGACAACTCGTCGAAAAGGAGCGAAAATTTCCAGAGGAGCTCTGCAAACCAAATAACACTGAACCACCAAACGGAAATCGGCTTCGCTACTTCTCTAGCTATAGCATAGTAACAGATGATTGTAGATTGAGAAGAGCCATCTCCTCACCGTCTTCGCGCATGTTTGATTGACAGTTCCTTGTCTTTGCTCAAATAAGTAGGACTGCTGTCTGTGTGCCCCCTTCAAAAAAAAAAAAGCTATTCGGAGCACGCCGTTTTTTGTTGCTCCGCAGGGGGGTAACCCCAGGGTCTAACTGTATATACCGCTGGTTACGCTAGAGCCTTCTGATGCGGTTCATCTGGCGATGAGCCGTGGTGGTCAGGAGCCGCACACAAGTTGCGTGGCGTGTAGGTCGCTGGTGCGGCTGGGATACTGTATCCGGCCGTTATGATACATAAGCACACTTGTTACTTGAACCGGTTTCCACGTACGACTAGGGGTCGTTGGCATGGAATAACCGGTCGAAAAGGCACAAAGACACAACTCGATATACACAGGTGGTTATGGTACCACACTATGTATACCGCTGGTTACCCTAGAGCCTTCTGGAAACCACCGAACGAGCAAATTGTTGCATAACGGTGTGTGTAGCTTCTATATCGCTCCCGTGGCGCACCAAAGTGATGGCTTTGGTGCTGGCGCTGGTACGGGGAGCCAGAGCCAAAACACAGAAGGCTTGCATACGCGGAATGCACGAAAAAGCATAGGCTTTCCATCCGGTGGTGCCTGGTTCCCACTGGTGTGGGTTTTGGGGTTGTACACTAGCGGAGGTAGTGATGCCTGTTGGCGGTTTAAGTGGCATTCACGCATGCTGTACTAGTGTACATGGCGCTGCGTATCACTCGGTGTGAAATGCTTCGGGGGTTGCGAGATCAGCCTACGCTGGTTGAAATACGAGCGAGAGACGAGTACGCTGCATGCCAGGTGGCAGGTGCATTCCGTGCCGTGTTGTCGTTCTTACGCTCCCGATGTATATTTGCCCCCTTTGTTCCTTGTGATCAGGAGATTGATCGGTGCATCGGCGGCACGTCGGCCGGGAGCGGAGATTGAGCGGGGACAAGAACACCTCCGACGAGTCTGTGATTGGCCGCGAAGAGTATGAGGCGGAGCGGCAGGACATCGCCAATGAGCGGGCCGTCATCAGCGCCTCGGTGGAGGACCTAAAGGCCGACATGGCGGCGACGTTCGCGGAGGTGCTGGAAGCTATGCGTGCTCGGGGCGGCGGGGCCGCCGCTGGTGACGCTGCCGTAGTTGCACCAGCGCCCATGTATGGGGGCACGAGTGCAGCTGCCGGGGTGGCGCCGGCGCCCATGTATGGGGGCGCGAGTGCGGCTGGTTCCTCGGCCGGCTACGGGTTACACGGCGTGGAGGCAANGCCGTCATCAGCGCCTCGGTGGAGGACCTAAAGGCCGACATGGCGGCGACGTTCGCGGAGGTGCTGGAAGCTATGCGTGCTCGGGGCGGCGGGGCCGCCGCTGGTGACGCTGCCGTAGTTGCACCAGCGCCCATGTATGGGGGCACGAGTGCAGCTGCCGGGGTGGCGCCGGCGCCCATGTATGGGGGCGCGAGTGCGGCTGGTTCCTCGGCCGGCTACGGGTTACACGGCGTGGAGGCAAGTCCCGGGTTGCTGCAGGGCGCTGGTCGGTATGGCAGTGGGGGCGGCTTAGGCTTCTTTCCCGCGATTTCGTTCCCGTTTGGAGCGGGAGGCCTCAACATGGACTCCGGTGGGTAGGGGATGGGAACGGGGGTGTCGCATGCCCAGCGACGGATGGAAAAGGTGATCTCGGACCAGCGGGTGAACGCTTGAAGCTCGGCGAACAGTCGCATGTGGTGGGTGGTGATGGGATGTTTTCCGCCGAAGCTAGAGAAGCCGAGCCTGCAACAGTTAATGTTTGATAGTATTGAGGTCACGGACGTGGCGGCCGACATGCTCTTGAACTTCCGTGGCTTTGACACCGCTGCCTTCACGACCCGGGGGGCGGTTGGCGACCGTCTCCCCATCTCAACGCATTTGACCCTCATGGCGGGGGCTTTTATCACCATCGCTCGCCGGGGGATCGCCGACGAACCGAGGTTAGAGGCGGCGTCGCAAGCACGGGTGGATCGTGTCGAAGCATCGTTCCAGGCGGTCATCGACGACGTGGCGCGGCACGCTCGGGAGAATTACGCGGCCATCCAAGCGCAGCACAACCGAGACATCTTCTTGAGGTTCCTCGTCAAAGACATGGAAGTGTACACGCGCGACGTGCAGGTGTTCGCGGACGAGATGCAGCGGCGCTTCGTTCTCTCTCCGCCGTCGGACGCTCTTTCGCCCCCCCCCCTCCCGGGTTTCCCAAACATCGCAGCGTATCTCCGGTCGGGAGGGCTGATCAATTCTGCTGTGCAAGGCAAGTCCGGCCGTTCGTCGGCCGCCGCAGCGGGTGCCGCCGGGGGGACGGGCAGCGCAACCAAGGAGCAGGGGGTGTGCTACAAGTTCCAAAAAGACGGTAACTGTCGGTGGGGGAAGAAGTGCAAGTTCGCGTGTTAGACATACTCGCAGCAGTATCTGGCCGTGAGGATCCCAGGGGGACACGTGTTGGGAATTTCGTGTGTTGAAGGGTACCACCGGCGCAGTCACGGGGACCCTTTGGGCGTGGTCGGTGCGATGATGAGGAAGGCTTGCGTGCGTGCTGCGCACTTCCCCTTCTTCTACTTCCCTCTCTCTCCACCACCACCGCCGTCTCTCTCCAATCAAGTTTCCTTCTCCCACTCTCTCTCCAACTCTCTCTCAACCTCTCTCTCTCGGCCTAACACGGCCGACTACCCAGTGCCCCAAAGCAACGTCCAGAACGTGCTTGCTGCACCCCGCGTAGTTTACCTTTCATCGCGCGTGTGGCGCCACGGAATGCCGACGGAAAGGGAGGAAAAAGAGGGGGCGCGGCTGGCGGCGGCGCCGAGGATGGCGACTCGAAAGGTAGCCCCTCCACCGCCGCCGACACGAACGCCTCTGCCGCCGCCGCCCCAGCGAAGCTGGCCAAGGGGGCAACTGCCAGGACGATGACTCGCAGCAGTGCGAAGGGCCGNGCAACGTCCAGAACGTGCTTGCTGCACCCCGCGTAGTTTACCTTTCATCGCGCGTGTGGCGCCACGGAATGCCGACGGAAAGGGAGGAAAAAGAGGGGGCGCGGCTGGCGGCGGCGCCGAGGATGGCGACTCGAAAGGTAGCCCCTCCACCGCCGCCGACACCAACGCCTCTGCCGCCGCCGCCCCAGCGAAGCGGGCCAAGGGGGCAACGGCCGGGACGATGACTCGCAGCAGTGCGAAGGGCGGTGCCGGCGGCGGCGCGAAGGACGATGCTGAAGAATAGGGGCGCGGGCCCTGTCCCCCGGGGGGGGGAGGGCCGCCTTTCGATGTCGCGCGGGGCGTCGTCTCGGGCCCGAGCACGCACCTCCTGCGACCAGGGGCGGCTACTGCGTTGACCCGAGGTGGGGTTGGTTTTTAGATGGCAACGATGTTAGGCGTATTGTGTCCATGGTGCATGCTATGTCTCAGACCGTCGCGAAAGGCACACCACGTGCAACTGTACTTGCTCAGATCGCGGTGAAGTGTTTTCGTTTTTTTTCTCGGCATGGGGGAAGCCTTGAATGCATGCAAGCCATCGAAAACGGCATCGGGGTGCCGCGGGTACGGCCTGAATTTATTCGATTTTGGTTTGGACGCTCGAAGGGTTTTCCTCACACAGAGACTGTCGCTGCTATTGTGGAACGTGGCGCNCCTCCTGCGACCAGGGGCGGCTACTGCGTTGACCCGAGGTGGGGTTGGTTTTTAGATGGCAACGATGTTAGGCGTATTGTGTCCATGGTGCATGCTATGTCTCAGACCGTCGCGAAAGGCACACCACGTGCAACTGTACTTGCTCAGATCGCGGTGAAGTGTTTTCGTTTTTTTTCTCGGCATGGGGGAAGCCTTGAATGCATGCAAGCCATCGAAAACGGCATCGGGGTGCCGCGGGTACGGCCTGAATTTATTCGATTTTGGTTTGGACGCTCGAAATGTTTTCCTCACACAGACTGTGGCTGCTATTGTGGAACGTGGCGCCGTAGTGCCCGTGTGTGGGTCTGCCGAAATCGCAGCAGCGCTATCGTATGGTAACCACCGTAGTGTAGCCCCACATTCTGACACCATTCTCGGNCCATCGAAAACGGCATCGGGGTGCCGCGGGTACGGCCTGAATTTATTCGATTTTGGTTTGGACGCTCGAAATGTTTTCCTCACACAGACTGTGGCTGCTATTGTGGAACGTGGCGCCGTAGTGCCCGTGTGTGGGTCTGCCGAAATCGCAGCAGCGCTATCGTATGGTAACCACCGTAGTGTAGCCCCACATTCTGACACCATTCTCGGGAAAGTGTTTGATGACGTGCGGTTCGGGCGGGCGTTCGTGTTTCCAAAGAAAGAGGCGGGATCGATCCCGGGGTTGCGGTTGTCGCCGCTAGGTGTGGTCGTGTCGCCTGAGAAAATTCGGATTATCCACGACTTGACGTTTGAATGCTCACCCGTGTCGCGTAGTGTCAATGCCGACACGGATTCGGAAGCGGCGCCGAAGGTCGAATTAGGTCACGTGTTGCGGGGCATTGTGTGGCGCATTTTGTGGTTGCGGAGGACGTACGGACCATCGGCCCGGATTGTGTTGAGCAAAATTGACGTTACGGACGCGTTTCGGCAGGTTGCCGTTCAATGGTCGGGAGCTCCCGTGTTTGGTTACTCACTTGGGGACATCGTCGTGGTAGATCGGCGCTTGGTGTTTGGGTTGCGCAATTCGCCTGGCAATTTTTGTGTCATGACCGCCGCGTTGGAGCACTCTCACAATCACACGTCTGAGGATAATGCAGTTGTCACTGAGCTTGGCCGGACGGCTACGAACCATGTTGAGGTTCCGTTACCTAGCGCACGGGAGACGCCACCCCCATTCGCCCCTGGGTGTAGCATCCCCCCCGGTTCGGAGGGCGGTCGTTCCGACTCGTTTTTTCGTGCGGTTCTATATAGACGATGGTATTCTTGTGGAAGTGATGTGGAGCCCGACTGGGGCCCGGTGAAAAGTAGCTTCCGCGTCGTGTGCATCGGACCATATCCGGGTGTTTGGGGCGCGCGGGTCAGGGGAACCCCCCCTTGTTGTCTTCACGTAAACTTTCCTCGTGGCTAACAAGGTTGTGTGTGCTAGGGTTGGACATTGATACGGTAGCTATGACCATTTCGGTTCCTTCAGACAAGCTGGAATGTCTGCGGGCGACATTCCGCGAGTGGCCCTCCACACGCTGCTTTGCTTCTGAGTCCGAGTTGCGAGGGGTGATTGGTTCGTTGGTGCATATCCGTGAGGTCGTGCGGCCTGGTAAATATTTTGTTCGCCGCATGGACAACCAGTTGGGGCTACCGCCGGTGCAGTTGACCGCCCGGGGGGTGGCACGGAAACGGATCGGTCCCGAGTTTCATGCCGACATGCGGTTTTGGCGTCTGTTGGTCGAAGGGGGCCTGGGGTCGCCGTCGCGGTTGTTAACAGCCCCACTTGTGTGTTTTTTCGATCAACCATATTCGTGTCTTTTGTGGTCGGACGCATCTGGAGATGCGATGGGGGGGTATTTCTTGCATGCCGAATTCCGTTCTGGAGTGTGTTGGCGTTTTGAGTTTAGTCAAGAAGTACAGGAGAGGTTTCGCCAGCAGGCTGAGGGGCGCGACGATTTGAGCATCAACATGCTCGAACTCCTCGCGATGGTAATTGGCGCCTGGGTGTTCATTGTACAATCGGACATGAGGCCAGAGTACGCCAGCAACAACATCCGTATGATGGGAGACAGCTCTTCGAGTGTGGCGTGGGTGAACAAGTGTCGGGGGGGGAGCGAGCCCCGATCGGGGGCCCTCATGCGTATGCTAGGATGTTTGGAGATGGGCAGCGGATGGTGATTTGAGGCGGCTCATGTTCGGGGGGTCGATAACTCGATTTCAGATGGTATTCACGATGGGAGCCGGCGACCATTGACGCTCGTCTTCGCCTGTCCCGTCCCAATGTCGCCTGGCGCCAACAGTTCTTGAGCCCGGAGGTCGCCGATCTCTGTACCGGCGTCTTAGCGGCGAGTACGTCCGCGAGTCAGTTGCGCAGTCGTCTCGAAGAACTTACCTGTCGGGTTGGCGGGCTTAGTGTGCTTTTCGCCGCATGATTGGCGAGTCGGAGTACCTCTCGGGGGATGTGGATGGTGCTGGGCTGGAACAAGCACTTTTGGAGTTTGTCGCGTGGTGTTGTGCAGATCAGGATAACATTACACCGACCATATCCGACAAGCTCGCCGCGGTACAGTACTTTCATCGAGTCGACAAGCAGCTTGAGTTGCCTACCGGTGCGCCTCTTATCAAACGGAGGTTGTTGGGTGTCGCACGTGTTCACGTTCGAGCGGGTACGAAGAGTCGGAGTCGTGTTCCCGTATCGTGGAAGACGTTGTTGGAAGGACAGCAGTTGACGGCGGCGTGGGGTACAGGTGGCCGCGTGTTGTGGCTGTGTTTGGCGTTGTCGTATTTCCTGGTGGCTCGTTCAGATGAGGTTTTTGCCACGCTGTCGGGACAATGCCACCAGGTGCATTGTTTGCGGCGTAGCGACGTCGAATTCTTTGATGGGGAGCACGTGCTCGCCCCGTTGCACTGGCACAAGGCCACAGGAGTTCGGGTTCGGTTTCGCGGCCACAAGGGGGATCGGTCGGAGACGGGGGCGTGCGTTACACGGGTGCGCGTATATAGCACGAGGCGCGAGCTCTCAGATTGTGAGCCGGTGGCGGTGGGGTGGCGATGCTGGTGGAATTGATGGCGTGCCATCTCGCTTTACCTGAGGACGCCCCTCTGTGCTCGTTTCGCTGTAGGAGGAGCAATACGGTTAAGGTTTGGGGATACTCCAAAAACTCTTAGCGCCCTTCGACAGATTGTGTAGAAGGCAGGTGGCGACCCGAGACAGGTTGGCTTGCATTCGTTGAGAATCGGGGCCGCCACCACGATGGTAGCAGGAGGAGACGTACCGGACAGAATAATACAGAGAGAGGGTAGATGGAAGGAAGGTTCGGGTAACGTTTAAGATAGATGCTAGGAATAACATGGTGGACGTAGACATGGTATTCCGTAAACTGGCGAAGGGGAAGAAGACGGAGCAGAAGAAGGGTTAGCATACACGAAGATACGGGCAAGGGGACAGAATGCCATCCCACTAAACGTCGATGTTGGTGGATGTCAATGGCATGGAGTACCATTGGGGGTCTTGGTGTACTGAGACGCCACTTTGTTAGGGCCTGCCAGCTGACATGGAAGGGGAACTTGGACTCTGGAGGAGAGAGGGAAGCGACCGGTGTCGTCCCCTCGTGATTGGCCAGAGAGTTACCTTCCAGACTTCGAGGAAAATAATAATAAAGAATAACTTCGGAAAAATGCAATAAAATGTATGAACAATACAGATCCGCTTCCTGGTTGATATTTTTAGAACATAATCTACAAAAGACCCTCCGCAGTTAACGCGGGAGACGAACATGTCATCTAGGGCAACGGTCATGCAAGACGAAAATAGAAGGAAGGCAGCAGGACCAGCCCATAGCTGCCTCCCAGCGACCAGTGTGGCGGTCCCCGGGCTCAAACAGCTTTTTACACGGCTGGCGTATCTTGACTCCAAGAGCCCAGCGGACCTAACGAACAAGCCAAAACACAAACCTGTACCCACCTGTCATACAACAGTTGTCGCAAACTAGTGTATGCATTCGATCACAAAAAATCCCTCCTTGTTTTTGTTTGCGCTGTGACGGGTCTCAGGAATCAGGCATGTTTTGATCGTTTTTCTGCAGTAGTAGTAGCTGGTTGGTGGGCGTGGGTCTCGCACGTACAAGGTTTCCTCGCTGTCTACTATAGTGTGACACGTTACGATTTCGGCTTGTTGGGGCATTGTCGGCGATGCCGAGATTTTGAGCTACGCATTATTTCATGGGCTCATCCCTGACGTTCTTGCAGATTTCAGGGTATTTGTTTTTGTGCGTGTTTCTACCGTAAATAATGGGGGAAAAAAACATGACAACGATGACCCAAAACTTTCCCTCCCAAAAGCTGCCTCATCAGGGCGCCGAACGTGTCGGCGAAACGCCCCCATGGCCACCCATTCCATGTTTAAATTTTGTCGCCTCCTGTTCTTGACAGAATCAACAAACCATTGGAATCGTCCACCGGATACCCTCCAATACGCGGGGGAATTCATGAAAACGTCATGGCACTAATCGCGCGGTATAGTTACTTCCTTCCCGCTACTACTTTGTGACGGATATCGGTCATGATTCAATGAGCATCTCTCTCTGATACTGCAACTGCCTGGCGCCTTGGGTTAGCGGCGCGCGGGGCGAGGAGTAACATACTTGTCTCGCGCTAAGCGCGGGTGCAGCGGTGCTATGGCATTTACTAATACAAGGAGCTTCGGTGCGCTAAAATCGCGGGCACCTTTTCTCTAAATCGAAGGGCACCGTGTATCCCGCCCCGGCCGCTAGACCAAACCCCACTACTCTCTACGGCGGCCGGGCCTTTCACAGTCTTCCACTACAGCAGTTTGGGAGCTCTTTTTGACATTCTGAATCGATTATTCTCTCCACGCAACAGGCACAGGATTCGACAAAAACAGGGAAAACAAGCCCAAGGGACATTGAAATCGAAACGCGCGACACCCATCCAGGAGCCGTCTCTCGTTCACAAGTTTCCTCGCTCTGTATTGCCCAGCCGATGTTCCAACCGCCCCTTCTCGCCCCTTACATATAATACGCGAGCAAAAGGCCAACCCGAGCAAAACCTCGCTCACTCTCGCACAGGGGATGGCTGCAAGTGAAGAGGACAATCGGTGTGGCAAGAGAGGTGACAACAACGTTAGGGCACGCGTCGTCGTGTCATCGCCGCCGACTCCGTCTTCGCGCCCGGAAGTGTAGCCGGTCCTCCAAGATGTCGAGCACGGTGTGCAGCATATTCCCCATCCCGGGCCCGAAGTACGTGTCGAAGACCTCGAGAGCGGTCACCTGTGGACGGTTTCAGTCGAAAGGGAACCAAGAAAAGCTTGTTTATGTTGTGTTTGAAAACATACAATAACAGAAGGGCTACCCGTTTGAGATAATACTGTACCACACCGTCGAACGGGGGACGTGTTGAAGTCTTGACCGCAGTGAGTGGTGAAGTCTTTGCCGGAGTGGGAATTTTCTTTCCCGTAAATTTCGCCGATTCCACCGAGCCAAAGCTCAGAACGCGGTGAAACTGCCAGGCGCGGTAAGTCTCGATGGGTGGGTGGGGGGGGGGTCCCGACAAGTTGCTTGTGGTAGTAGCACTGCTCGTGTGCGGGACTACGGCCATGGGAGGGGCCAGGCCTCGCTCTCTGTGATTGTCGAGAAGACGAATTGTTTTGTTCGTCTTCCAACCCGCACAACAACAATAACCCTTCGCCATAAATGCTCCCACGTATACCTGCATCTGCGCCAGCTTCTTGTCAGGCACAGCTCTCAAGGTTTCCAAAATTCGCGGCGCTTCCTCCGGCGGGAAAGAAAACGAAAACTCCGACCAAGGAATTTGCCCAGGGAACGGCTTGACGAAGTCCTGCGAGTTGCAATGTTTGGGGGAAGCGGGGGTCGAAGAGCGTGCTCATTCTATGCCTCAGCCACGTCCTTCGCTTGGTGTCTCGTAGTCGTTTTTGTTTTTGGTGCTTCGATGGTGAGGAGAAAGGGCGCAAGTTCCAGTTCGGTTCCAAAGACGGCACAACCAGTGAAACGACACTCACATTGACTTTCAAGCGTGTCTACTTAGTCTCAGGTTCAATTGGCGTGAAAGTCTCATGACCCTCGCTCGTACCACTATTTAGGACACGGCCCGATCGGATGGCACCAGCTTGGAGACTTCCTCTTAAAAAGCAATAAACAACCATGAGCCAGGACTTCGAGCGAGAAACTCGGAAACGCAATGTAGTCAGCACCCAGAGCCAAGATGAAAACCACCTGCTGGCACTTGAGGCCGACCTCCTTATGGCCTCAGTGGGTCGCAGAGTGTTAGCGCACCTGGTGGATGAAGACGGGAATGGCGCCTGCCGACAACGCCTCCGCTAGGCGGTAGGTCGCCGGGGACCGGCCGGCCGGCAGCAGCGCGAAGGTGGTGTTCATGAGGTCCTCGTAGCTGACGCTGTCGAACTCCCGCTCGGAGGCGTCGCACAGACCCTTGTTCCACGACAGCAGCTTTTGCGCCCATTGCGCGTGTGGTTGTTGGCAATGAATGCAATGATGTCACGAGTGAAAGTAAGTGAGTGAGGTTTACGGCGTGAGTGCGGCAGAGGGCAAGCTTGAACGTACGCTTCGGAGCTTGTTCGGAGAAACATGTGGACCATGGCGGAAGTCTCTCGGAAGAACAGAACTACAATCAAATCTAGTCCGATAGCCACCTACGCTCGCGCGAAACAGCTTTCTGCGAGAGGCGTACCCATCGCACCATATCCTAGTCCGGCAAGCCCAAAAACAAGACTTTCGTATTCAACAACACCTGCTAAGCTGTGCTCGACGTGCAGGCTAAGCAAAGACTGCCGTGTCACACCGGCGGTTTGTGCGGGTCGTGGAGAATTCGATCGGAACGCACGCAGCTTTCGTGACGTTCGATGTTTTGCTTTCCCCACCGACGTTCTCCCTTCTTCCCCTCGCTCCTCGACAAGCTTTTGCTTAGACATGGGTTGTAGTGAAGGGGGGGGTCTTTCTGGCGAGCAGGGCTAGACTCACCCTCAAGGGATGACCGAAACCTTCTTGCTGCTGCGCATATCCGCCGCGAGGCATGCGCGTGGTGGTGTAGTTGGGTCGGCACTGATGGGGTCAGGCGAAAAAATGTAGATGCGCGGGCCTCTGGCCGTCGGCGTAGGCAGCGATGCCCATCTCATTTTTTGTGCGCGGAGGCAGACACCGTCAGAAGGTGGACGGGAACTATGTACACGGCCCTAGGTTGGCTAGAGGGCGCTGCATTGCCTCAGTAACCTGGCTTCGCCATCAAAGGAGGAGGGAGCAGGTGGCGACGAGCTGAACTGGGCTGGTTGACCCCTTCGGCGCGAGAATTTTCATTTTTCAGACCAAGAACCTTGAGTGCAACGAGGGAGAAAGCGAGGAACCGACTGGGAAGGACAGCAACGAGAGCGTGTACGGACGGAGCAGGTCGAGTGGCGTTATGCTCGGGCTGACTACAGCGGCGCCGGACGGAGCAGCGGCACCGGAGCATGCGGGCGACATCGACCCGTGGCGCACGGACAAACATTTATATCTGATCTGTGTTGTCAATTTTTCTCGTTTTTTTCCTGATTTTCGGTGTTGGTTCTATGTGATGACGTCGTCACTGGTTTTGTAGAGAGACCCGTCAGAGATGGCGTGGCTAACCCGGGTGCCTTGGTTATGTGCCTGATCGTGGAAGACCCCTTCAATGTGGAACGATTCTTAGCTATTGTCGATATTTTCACTGCGTGCCTAACACAGACGATCGGGAGAGGTTCGGGTGATTGTCCATTGCAATCATGGCTTTGGTTGGTTGTTCTTTTTCACTGTACGTCCGCAGACACATTCTGACAGCACTTCAGACAGCAGCTTTGTGCCCCGCCAGCTTCTTGTTCCATGCCTACCATGGTGTTTTTGTACAGACAGCACTTCAGACAGCAAGTATGCTGTAGTCGGCAATCATTCGTTTTGGTACAGAGTGGGACAAGTAGGGGGTGATGTTGCTGTAGTCGAACGGTGAGACGGACGTGTAGTTCAGTTTTGGGCACGCGTACGGTGCTGCAGGGATTATATATAGGTGTAGTAGTACCTCTTCGGGCTCTTGTACACCTTTTTCTTGCTACGTGTGCGTGTTCTTTAGATCCTCAGATGGCTCCAGCACTTTCGTGACCACGGGCCGAGAGTCTTTGCTAGATTTTGGCATTTAGCAACTGGCATACGGTTTAATGTGAAGTCAACAACAACAACAACCTACATTGGACACGTGTTTCGACCTCTATCCCGTACATCCTCGTCCGCACCAACCCCAACTGGATTGGAACTGGTTTCTGTTTTCGCAGAGGTGGGTGTTGAATCACGGAAAACAGCTTTCTGAATTCCACCCCGCACCTCCCCTTCCGCACTCTTCGAACGGACACATTAAGACGAGACACACGAGCTTTCTGTGGTCACAATCGGTAGAAAAAGCACCGCTGTCCCATCATCCTCGCACCACATGGCGCATTCCGTCACACGTGCCCCTCGCGCGTGAAGGCCGCGGTGAAACGAAAGAACCCCTTTTCACCAACACCTTAAGTGGATGGCGAAAGCACTACAGCAACTCGCACCTGCTCGTGGTGGAGGTGGTGACACCGCTCGACCACCACCACATCGGAGGAGGAAGCAGGACCGCCACCGCCGCCGCTCGGGCCCGCCGCCCCGTCGAGTGCTCCGGCCGTGGCAGCGGCTGCGGAGGCGCCCCCGCCCCTGAGGTTAAGCACCGAAGTCCGCTCCAACATGCCGTTCCCGGTCAGGTACAGGCTGCCCTGAAGTGTGATGGGGTGTTGTTCGGTTCGGTTCATGGGGTCGAGCAAGATTCATAAGCGAGGTTTTGTCTCTCCTCGGTTGGTTTCGCTGGTGTTTGGTAATGGCTGTTTGGCGCAGCAGGAAATACCATCATCCCAACAAGGTGGAGCAACAAGGGACATGAACGAAGACAAGAAGAAAAGACGTCAACAAACAATGAAATTCGGAGTGCCCTTGCTACTGCATCGGGCGGTGCTGCAGTATGTTTCAGCCCCCCCCCCCCCCCCCCCAAACCTTGGAGATGAAGTCTCAGGACCCGGGGCAAACCCCTGTGTCGTCGGGACAGCCAGCGTGAAAATCGACAACCCATGCGCCAGCGGCTCGTGCAAATTGCGGGGTTGTTGCCTGGTAGGATGCCGCTTAGCATTTCATGTACGGGAGCTGCCTGTGGCATGAAAGGATTGTCAGCGTGCATGCTTACTGATTTGTCTACTGGCTGGGAGTGAGACACAATGCACCTTTTCCCAATGAAAATCGCCCGTTTTTGTGGAACATGCGGAGCATTTTGGGGTGTCGAGCAAGGACAACTTCGTTCGCAGTCTGCATCAGAGCTAGGCTCAGGGTTGCAAACTATCAACTCGGAGGATAAACAGCTGCGGGAAAACTCAACCACACCCACCCAAACAGCAAGAAGTCGAACAGGGGTGAAGACCCCCTGCTAGACCGGAACCCATTGTTGTTGTTGTTGTTGTTGTTGTTGTTGTTGTTGTTGTTGTTGTTGTTGTTGTTGATTCTCACATTAGCTCTATAGTCCACAAAAAATGGGGAGCCCGTGGTCTCAAAACCCGGCACATACGACGCCGCGGGGAAAAAAAACAATAATAGGGTACAAACCACTCGGAAAAAGAAAACAACATGATAGAAAGAAAAAAACAGGTATCGCACCGACCGTTCGAGAAAAGAGCCCTCGGGAACCGATCAAAATAAAACAAAACATAAAAACAGGAGGACACTTCCCACACCCGCCCACAGAAAAAATCAAAGGGTAACGTACCAGCACCAGGCACTACGCACCAGGGCATGGGAGTAACGGAGCAAACAGGACAAAGAGGCGGCAGATGGGCAGAGTGGCCTCGATAGCATCAATCCCTCGTCTAACGTTTTTTTCTGTCACAACAACGTTCAACTCTCCCAAGGACTGACGTTTCTCCTCCTTCCTGGACACAAACGCGAGGGCCAATTCCACCACCCTACGGGCAAAAAACCGTAGCTCGCCTTGAAGGTGGCGAAGTACTTGCGGTCCCGCGGAGCAATCTTCCTCAGGCTGTGGAAGAGCTTGCGGGCCCGAAGGGGCACCGCAACGTCGTACCCGTGGCGGTAGTAGCACGGCCGCATGTTGGACTGTACGAACATCCCCTTCACGTCGAGGGAGCGGCGCGCCTCACTCCCCCCCCCCGCCCCCCCCCCACGGTCGAAAGCATGCGCGCACGATTCGACCATCGCACAATCCCGGAGCGTTTTTAGGTCATGTGGTGTTCGAATCAAGGGTCGTGCTGGCGACATTTTTAGCTAGAGCTAACACATGAAAGGTTTGAAGACTGGGGTGCACGTTTTGCTGAGTACTCGCGCCGGAGGAGTCTCTCTTCACTGACGCTGTACCCTTGCTTGCCGACACCAATCACCAACACGCAGCATCTCAATGTCGGCGAGCCCAGCAGACCCGACCAAAATCTCCAGCCACGAATCGTTTCCCCTGCAGCGCCATGGGGTACTCTGACATCGCGGCACGCGGAAAAGCGCACTCTCTAGTCCTCGATAGCGGGGATACCAACATGAACAATAGCATAGACCTTCTGCCTCTGTCCACAACTCTCCGCGCGTCTGCACCCACTCTACGGTGGACGCCACCACCACTACCACCACCACTACCACCCTTCACGCCCATTTAGCCAGCATTCCCTGGTGGAGAGTTGTGGTGCAAACCTCAACCAACAAGACAGGCAACTGAAACAAGACCGAGACCAACCCTTCCGAAGATGAGTCAGAGCTGGGCAGGTTTGGTCGCGCGAGGGTGGGGGGGTTGATAGCGCCGCCGTCGCAACACGCAACTACTGCCGTCGCTTTTGTCCATCCTCGGGTAACCCACGAAGAGACGTGTGGCGTTCGCGAGGCTGGGTGGTTTCTTGGCAAGGAAAGCAAGGTCTACGCGGCGGCGCTAAACCCGACGTGGCAGTCGGGCATCAAGGATGTGCACTCAAGTCAGTGTTGCGTTTGTACACTTTTCACTCAGTAAATCGTCTCGAGGTTGTAGGATTTCTTCACGCACCGGAGGCAGGGGGGAATCTGACGGTTGATGTGTGGCACGCAAACAACAACATCAATATTGCGAAGGCGTAAAGCTATACGTGAGCGGGTTGGCGGCCTCGCCTCCAGCTGAATCAAATCAACGGAAGACGCCACGATGCTCTAACAAACACGGCACATGCAAACGCCACACACACGCTGAGTCCGTTGCCCCTAAGGGTGTCCGCTGCCCGTTAGGGGGGAGTGCTTTGTCTCTCGGTCGATCTCTCACCGGCTTTGGTCGTTCAGGTCCAGCAGGACGTGGTTTTGTCCCTCCCCCCAGGTGGGCGTCTTCGACACGCACTCCCCTCTCTCAGGCACCGCGTAGAAGACGATACACGCCTCGTCGGGGGTGTCCACGAGCAGACCCCTGTGCGGGGTTCGTTCCGGGTTTGGCACCAGTCAAAAGCACCCGTGGGGAGTCTCTCGAGAAAGGGGAAGCTGTAACAAATTGGCTGTGACCGCAAGTCACTCTGTGTTCGGTGTGCCCTCGGTAGGAGGAGTGCTTGTTAGCTCAATTGCACATGATGGAGTATTGACAAAAAGAAGAGCTGGGGCGTAGAACACAAGGTAACTCTTGGGGGTAGTTGTTTCATTGCATTTGGGGTAGCTCAGACTCGGTTAGTATGAGGATTACTACAAAACACGACCGAGGACATGCTTGCTCGCAGTGAGAAACAAACCCAGACCCTTCGGAAAGGGCGGGAGACCACCGCTTGGCGCATGATTTACAGCAGTGGCGATTGACCTGGTCATACTTTTGTCTGCTCGATTTCTCGACGGTGGGAAACAGGAAATTGTTATCGACTTGGAAGGCTATCGAAAGATTTTCAGCCGCAAACACAAGCGACTCCCTGTCTGTCTGTCTGTCTGTCTATCTGGTCGTCTGCTTCTCACTTTCTATCTCTCTCTCCATCTCTCTCTCTCTCCCAACCCGCCCCGAAAAGCAAAGCGCCACACGTCGACGTGAACGCCTCTCGTTTTACTACTTTTCATCGATTACAGGTCGACACAACCGTTCATTTAGTGAATATTTTCGAGAAACAGTTGTTCTGCCAGCACGTGGCCCCGATCTTGACTTGTGTCAAGGTTTCTTTCATCATGTACCAAAAAAAAGTCCCCTTTCGTCTTGCATGTGCCCCATGTCTGATGACAGATCCCGCCCCCTTTCTTGAGTCGAAAAGAAAAACTCTGGTGACTGTTGGTGAGCTGGCTTGTGTGATAACGAAGTTGTAACGTGCCTCTACCGACACACCGACAACCACGGCAAACCACCTCCCCCTCGTTGCTTCTTTCTACACGTGTGGATACCTCTCGGCCGCGACGTGACGAAGGGCCTTTGCCGCCTCGTTCCACAGGAGCGGCATGGCCACGCCCCGATAGCTGGCCATGATCTCCGAGCTTTTCCTCATGGAGCACGTCTCGTCGTGCACGTATACGGACAGCAGGTCGCCACCGCGGGCGCCGCGCGTGCTAATGTCCCTGCCTCGCACAGCCCTTGCCCTTCGACGGCCACTGCGGCCGCCGCCGCCGCCGCCACGACATCGGGTGCGGTCAAAGCACGGAGCTGACCAAGGGCTCCCGCAAGCTACTTCGGCCCCTGTGCTGACCCGCCGACAGTCTCTGTCGGGTTGGAACAGCTCCCCTTTCCCGTTTTCAAGAAAGGTGGAGTAGAAAAATTCAACAGCAGCGACAACAACAACAACGGTGACAACAACAGAGGGCAAGACGAAGGCAGGCGGAAAGTAGACAGAAAGGCAAAGGAGATTAGGTGATGGCAGGTGGGGTCGGGTTTACCCTGCGGAGGTGGAACTAAGAAGGAGTTGCGCGCGGGAATCGGATCCGGTGCTTTTCTGTGTGTGCAGTTCGATCATTTCGTCTAGCTGCCAAGGGCGCGACGAAAGTCTTACGCTGGACTGCTCTGTTAAGTGTGTTCCCGCACATGAGATTGACAAGAAAGTCGGCAGTTCGACGTTGGCTCAACGAGAGATGCATGAAACGCGCGGAGAAAACCCAGGAACGACAACACTGTACCCCTGGACCCGAGCTTGTTGAGATCTGTCCAGCTTGACGTCCAAGCAAGCAGAAAAGAGGATTGCTCGTGCGATCACTCTTGGCACCACCAAACATTTGTCCTCCGCTTGCTCGAAGGGATTAGATTGCGGACGTTGTTGTGGGCCGGTCGTGTGCAACGGCTTCCGACTATGGGGAAGTGAAACGAAGACAAACCTCGTAAAACGCAACATCTTGTTACCACAAGTCGGTGGGTGCCGCCATTTGTAGTGGTATAATCAAAAACAAGGCGTCTTGGCTCGCCGCGGAGCACTATTTGCTAAGCGGCCATCACACACCGTAGGTCTCCCATCTCCTTGTGGGGGAAACCTCAACACGGGCCTGCCGGGCAGGTGACCAGCGGCAAGGCCCCGAAAAAACGATCAACAGACTGCTTTTGCGAACAGCGCCGCCACGACGGCTGTCACCAAGGTACCACGCGCGACTCTGGATGCATTATCGCCTCACTGGGTTGTAGCACGCTGCAGCGCTCTCACCTCTGTAAGGGAACAGATCTCGCCAGGGCCAGAGCCCGGCGTAGGCGGCCAACGCGAGGATCACGAGCAGGACGGCCACGGCGATGGATACGACGGTCAGGCAAACAGCCAGAGGGTCCTTCCGTGAGAGTCTTCGCGCGGCGGTGTGAGCCGAGGAAACCGCGGGAGTTCTCGCTGTCTGGATGTGATGGCCACGGTGCCTAGAAGGTCTCGGAGACAAGGGCGGGCTTGGCGCAGCGGCGACGTTTGTGACGGTCGTCCCTTCTGTCCCGGCCAAGAACGAGTGTCGGGTGAACCCCGGCGCCGCTGCCAATTCCAGAGAGGGGAACAGTAGCAGCAGAAGCAGATGCGGCATCCAAAGTCGCCAGGGCGTTGAGTTTGGGGTGCGGACGCAGGATCGTCTATGGCATCGGTATTGGAGATACTGTAGAGCCGATTGTCCAAACGACAATAAAACTTGTAGTCAAACACGATTCATCAATTGATACAGCAGTCGGTCAAGGCGTGTTTGACAACGAAAATATACAAGATTCACATCTGTGCGTCCAGAATCGTTGTATCACTTGACGCAGGTATTGTGTTGCTCATGGTGAAGTGTACAGTTTGTCCCCACATCTACAGCTCGTTCAGGAAGGCCCCCCAGAGGCTCTCTAAAATGGCTATTGTACTTCCTTCATTGCACAAGGCTCCCCTCGGGAGTTTGGTGACTTTCTCCAGGAGGCGACGCAATGGGACATCATCCATGCACGCATCGCAAAGTCCGGTAGGTTTTCCGCACAAACTCAGAATCTACGTATAACATTTTCGCGTGTGCGTGTGTGTACCAATATGCTGTAAAGATAGCGGCGTCGTTGCCGCAGATCCTACTGCTGTAACCCGATGAGTTTGGTCGCTCGCTCTCATTTATTTGTACCCATTCTGCGCAGGTGTGTAGGAATGTATGTGTGTACTCCGCAGGAATCAAAAGCGTTCCTGTTTACAATGCAAGGGCGTATGGATTCCTGCGAACTCTGTTTTGGTTCGGCGTGCCTCCCCTCGCAATGGAACCAGTCGCGGCGAATTTCGGCGTCGATTGCACGGGCCACAGATGTCTGGCGGTCCTCAAGCATGCGTGGCAATGCACCGAGGAGCCCCCCTGCGTGTCCCTGAGAAGGAAACGCGGGAACAAATTGGCTGCCGCGAGAGAAAAAAAGTGCCGAATTGCGCGAAACACAGTCGAGAGTCGATACGAACACAGGACCCATGTGAACACCATGCTGCACTCGTTGCAATTGATCGGTGCACAACGTGAATGCCGTTCACCGCCAACCTACAAGAACATTTCCAGGCTGGGTCTCTCTCACTCGTAGCTGTAGTCGAATGTTGCCCTTCTTCCTCCGAAGGCCTGTCCTCTCCTGCTCCTGCTCCTGCAGATACCACCAGCCCGCTTCCCTTTCTCCTCGATCTCGCGCGTCCTAAATCTGCAGCATGTTGCTCCGTGTCTGCCCCACTCGGTCTGTTCAATACCGCTGAGGGCGACTGACTCCCTGTCCCCGTGCAGGATGGGCCCCGAGGAACTTCCCATCCTCGATGACTCCTCATTTTGCGCGAGGGTTTGTTGTTGCTCCTGCTGTTGCTACAGCAGTGATGGCCGTCGGGCAGTTGGCTCGATACAGCTTGCTGGTGAGGAACCGGCACTCTCGCTGTCCTGTTGGAGCAGTCACGTCAGCCAGTTGCCATGCTCGCGACCGCAACGAGCAGCGCCAACCAGAAACCTCCGCACACCTGAGGAACTGAGGTGCACACCGGGGGGCGGACAAGTATCCCTTCTCCGTGTCGTTTCTCCCTCACGGCGCAGGGCCGCTCCCACATGCTGTTCCGAAAAACAGCGGGGCGACTGACTCTCTACCTTACAACTCCGAAGCGTTTTCCGAACTGTTCCCGACCGTTAGTCTATACGGCTTGGTTCCAACGTTCCACGCTCCTCCACGCTGGCCACGCTCCAACCAGGTGGTCCAACGCTCCACCTTTTCCTCTCCTCTCTTCGCCGACGTTGGAACATTGGAACTAAACCGGTCCGTTACAAGACATGTGGAGATTGGTGTCGAGTGCTCTTTGGCGGTCTTGACTGACGAAGGTGTTATTTTCTCTGGGTACCTCTTCGGTGTTGCTGCATGAGTCATACTCGTCTATAGTCTAGGATATGACCTACTATAAAAATATGTTCTTTGTTAGGTCATGCGTACCCTTTACATGGCATTTAGGCGTCATATAGTAGACTATTTTTGTGTTGTCCGCTCTCTCTGCAGAGTTGGAGATTTGGATTAGATCTCCTCTTTGCTGTTCTTGAACAGCTGCATATAATGATGCTTTGTTGCATAGCCGACAGCACGATGGCAATGCCGCACATCTCTGTACAAATGATGCTACATACATACCTGTTCGCCAGAATGAATGAGTTGATATCCGCCTTGATTGAGTTTTGAAGTGGTCCGTACACAGTCTACTGCTGTTCGTTATTCGCGTCCAGCTTCCGAATGATCGGAGCAATGACCCAACGAGTGAGTGTTGATCGCACGGCTGTTGTTGTAGTTGGCCGTGCAAATCCGACCTGCGCCCGGGATGTGTAGGAGGGTGCGCTCAATCAAATAGATGGGCGAACACCATCAAGTTCACAAATCATGTGGCGGTACACGGTGTCCAACTGTAGTCTTTCATCACTACGCGCCGCTACTATGCTAAGGAGTACTTTCCAATCACACATGTGAACGGGGGAGAAGCGTAAAGCTCCGCCACGCGCCAGCGAGTTAGACGAACTCGGTAGAGCATGTGCCCCTTGGTGAATCCGTCCCACGCTTTTTCACAATACCCCGAGGTTGCACAATCGGCAAATTGTTCCGTTCAGCTTCAGTCAACGGACTGCAGAAATCGGAACACAGCACCTCTTCCACCCCCTCCCGCGAATGCTGTGCAACCGCTGTCTCTCCACCCAACCTTGTATGAAATGAAAAATCCAAAACCACGCTAGCATGACTTCGTGCGATCCTTCACCATCTGCCTCATCACAGCTCCCGTCTAGCCGAAAGATCAGCAGCTTGGGAATCAACACTGCCCCTGCTCTCGTAGGCTGCATTCACTGGATTTCGCAGCACATTGCACGTTTCGCATTACTTGAGGATGAGTCACTCTCACAAAGGGTGCCGCCAACATCCGACCGTGCCTGAAGACCTAGCAACCCAAATAAGAGTTCCCGCGTACGATCCGGAAACTGATCCCTTGTACCGTGGGCCCTGCGTATTTCATCACCGGTCCCTGCGTACTTCACCACCTGATGCAGCAGGCTTCGATCTATCGACCGAAAGCTCTCCTTACCCACAATCACGCTTATGATCCTTCCAGTGCTGGCGCTGGCAGTCCCTTGAGCAATAGCGCACCTGGTGGCAGCGAGAGCACGGCCTCAGAGAGCCATCCTTTCCGCAGTTGGAGCATCCCGCCGAACCAGGAGCGACAGTCATCCTGGCATTTTTTTTCGTCTGCGGTGCGGAATATGTCGAGGCATTTTTTGCCTGCGATGCGGAAGATTGCGTGGTCGACTTCTTCTGCTGAGGGGCGGGGGCTGTCGTCGAAGGCGGTGGAATTGGCGATACGCCATCCATCCCTTGAGGGACATAGAGTGGAGACAGAGCTGCCCTGTAGAAACACGTCTCCCCGTTGACGTTGCCGGACTTCAAAGCCTTCACGAACGCTGGGGGTAGGTCCTTCCCCATGCCGCACTTGCACAGAACCGGAGCAGAATTATGACATGTCCGCGAGTAGGTACAGTCCCCTGCGTGAGCGTACGACTCGCGGGCGCGCTCCACAGCCACAGGAAGCAGAGACAGCCACAACTTGATTTCTCCAGCGTATGCCTGCAAGAAATACAATTAACGGGTGGGGAGAGGTTCCTCAGACGAGTGTGGGAGTCGACCTGTGACGGATAATCGATACCGACGGCCTGCAATCTCAAAGCGAGGCAAATGATGTTAATGACGTTGTAAATGGTGTTCCTTAGCATTCTTCTAGCATCTGGTCCAGAGCAGAGGGTGTACAACCGTTAGCGACAGTAAGAAGTGAAGTGAGACTCGGCCGCTCTACATTCACGCATGCACACAATTAACGCTGCGCGAGCCCAAGTGACAGTAGTCGGAGCTCAGGCACAGAAAACTTGGCAACACCAGAATCACGAGATGAGTAAAATGGAGTGCTGAGCAGGTGGCTTAGAATCGACCGCCAAAGCGCTGCAGGCAATCACAGCAGGACCCGGCGCGTTTCCCAGCACACGCCGACTCTACTTCACCTTGCAGGTAAGAATTGGGCCACCCTGGGCACAGGATCCAAATTGCGCGGAACGTCGAAGCTTGAGGGAGAGCGCATCACCCACGCACGCCACGGGCAGAACGCAGCAGTCGATGACTAGCGCCTCGTTGCTGGAATCCAGGAGTAGATCGTTGACCCAGATCCAGATCGCTGGCTCGCTGTGGTTGTCGGGGTCCGCAACGAGTGCCCATGCCCGGTTCCAGCCCCTGCCATTTTCCGTGTGACTCGTGATGGCCGTTGATATGACGGCCAGGAAACTCTCCTGGCGAAGGCAGCCGATTCTCGGGTTAGGCGTGCATCTGCCGACCCATGCACTCAAACATTGAATAACCATCCGATGTGACGAGCGGATACGGGGGAATACTCTTGTGTACCTGAGCAAACGGCGAGACCAAGATGAGACGAGCGCAATCAATCCACGGGGCGATATCGTCTACCATTGATACAACATTAGCGCCTCTTGCAATAGACGAGAGCCGACCACCACCGTCTGCGGAACCTGCATTGCGAAGATTCGATGAATGCATCACGATATCATGAACACGAGAGGGGTGGCGGAATATCTCAGTGGGCAGTTGTCACCTTTAGTCCTAAGAGGGCAGCGTCGACTGTAGATTTAAGCTTGAAGACGTCGTTCCGTGCGGCCTTCTCTTCGTGGGTGAAAGACATCCCGCCCATCACCTGCGGCCAACAAATACCGAATATCACTCGAAACAGCAGAGACGTGAGTACGCTGGCTTCAAATGATCCACAAAAAGAATGGACTACGACCATATGTCTCTCGGTAGTGCGTTCACAAGGTCCGAAGTTGCGGCAGAGGTCCAATTGGAGGATGTGCTAGAGAAACAAATTGAAAGTTGTATCGTGTGTTTGTTGGAATACAAGCCCGAGGGGCTCCAGAACCAGGGACCTTCCATATTTCTGGAAAAATCGACACGCACCGCAGTCCTGGCCCCTGGGGTTACGGCCCCCCAACCAAGGCATCGCACCTCCCGCGGGGGGGTCAAGACAGTGCATGCTGTGGTACTTCACCGAAAAGGGAACAACATATCCTCGGACCACATATTGAGCTAGTGCTACTTGCACCGCAGTTCGAGACGTGTCTCGGAACTTTAGATAATACTCCCTTCTTGCAAATATCCGGACATACGTGCATACAGCGTGGGTGGGTGGGGGCTTTTCAGTTTTGGGGACCCAATATATGACAAATTTGTGTTTCATTCCACGGGTGACCCGCCCGCATTCTTTCCGGGAAGAAGAAACACACGCTATGGCGTGGTTCGTACCCACCGCGGCATGACGCACAAGTGAATTTGTTTGCGTCGTCACCCGGGTTTAGATTCCGACACCGCTCTAACAAACACCCCCAAAGGCATGGGCATCTAGTCAACACTCTCGTTCACCTTGTTAAACGACCATTCGGCGTTGAAGTCCAGCCTTGGAAGGGAAGAGAGGGGCGCGCATGGGGGCCACCAAATGTTCGATGGCACCGTGCCCCCTCCATCTGTAACGCACGCCGTCAGCGTCGACGGGATGTGGAGAGAACCTCCGAGCGGCGGGACGGTGAAGAGGACGAAACCCTGGCGCCTGCTGAACTTCATGTCGACAGCGTTCCTGTTGACCGGAAAGGGAAGGTAAGTCACGAGCGTGAGTAGCCCCTTCCCGAGCGTGACACGCACGCAGCATGGGTCCAGTGACTCCGCCACCGCCGGGGTCGCTGAAGTCAGAGCTTCCCGCGCAAGGTCGGTCATCATGATGAACTTGATTCTGTACACGAAGTGGGCGTCTCCCGTCTTTCCAGCTGGGCCATTGCAGATCAACTCGACAGAGCGGTCAACGGTCGACTTGCCGTCGACGATGCGGTGGAGCAAAACCGGCTCGGACTTGGTCGATGGAGTTGAGGAAGGAGCCTCCTGGAGCCGATCCGTCACAGCCGTCTTTGGGCAGGCCAGAGGCACATCAATACTGGAACCGCCGCCGCTCTCGCCGAACGGGTCATCCCCTCCGGGAGTAAGGATGGCCGTCCTGTCCTTGTCGGTCAGGTTTGCTCTAAAGAAGCACTTCCACAGCATGCCCCCCATCTTGTTCATGACATCCTTGGGCGCCCTCATCATTTCAACGCTGTCTCGAGGTCGAAGCCGCACTTCAGTCTCCGACAGCGGCGCCAAAGAGAAAGCAAAAGAGGGAACCAGGGCGGAGATCATGAGCTCCGCGGCAGGGTCGTCCGATCGTGTATCGCGCACGCACAGGTGGTCGCTGAGAGAACGCCAGCCGTTGTCGTTGCCCCCATCCCTGCTGCCGCCGCCGCTTCGGCCGCGACGCACCCGGACGAAAGCCATGTGGAGGCTGGAAAAGTGGTTGTCAAACGTCCCCCGCGTCCCAGCCAGCGACAAGTATATCTCGGGCAGGGAAAAGGCGCGGAGGAGCATGAGCCCGCTGTGCGGAACAAGTAACACCACCCGACGCGTGTCAAGCGGAGCGCCCGGCTCGTTGGGGGATGGGCGGATGGGAACGAGATCCATCGCATGGAACAACGCCATCTGAACGACGTGGGACACGGGTTAAGTGATGAGTGTGAGTTGACGTCGCCACGAAGTGCAACCGTGCAAGCAGGAATTATTGAAAACGTTTTTGCGGACGACATATTCTGCGAACGGCAGGAACTCTGTGTTCCGGCAAGGTAGCACCAGTGCCGATGCTATGCTGGACGCCGAAGTCGCATGTTAAAATTGCAAGTGATTCTGAACTCAAAAACTCTGAATTATCTCTCAATGCGAGAAAAGCAACGTCAAAACTAGTTTAGGCTATGATGGTAGGTGATAGGGACAGGCGAGCGGTACGATTAATATCTTGCAGGTGTATTGGTATGGAGGAACGTCGCCGACGCAAAACTCCTGCAGGGAAAATATTAAAACTATCTACAATTCCGATCTCGCACCATACCGTGCGAACTCGAAGTAACGAACAAAGCTCACCTGCTCCTGCATCATGTTGGAAGCCATGATCAGGCCGCTACCAACTATCATCGCCTTTAGCGCTGCTTCGAAGTGCCTGGTGTCGAGCCGCAGTTGTCGGCCAGCCAACGCCAATAGTCGAATGAACGACACAGACGTGTAATGCGCGGGTGTTGTCAACGCACGGATGGATTCTTCCCGCCCTCTCGACCGGAGCAGGTCCACGTTGGCGAACATCGCCTTGTACACAGGAAGTACAAGGCTGACAAAGTCGCTCGGGGAAATATTGATGCTGGTCGGTGGAGATGCTGTCGTGTGCTGCTCGTGCCCGTGTCGACGCAAGCGGCGAAACAACCAATGACGCGTTGAGAGAAGCGTTGACATAGTTCGAAAATTAAGCCGCCCTAGCCTTTGGCATGGTCAGGACATCAGGAGGGTTTGACGAGCCCAGAGGGCGGTGGTCGTGAGGTTTGATGTGCCCTAGTTAGTGCACGTTGCCCTTCAATGCGGCAAGCTGAGACAAATTGCGAATATTGCCCTTGGTTCTTCCCTATTGAACGTACCATCCAATCGATAGTCTCAGCGTTTCAGTTGGAAGCCCGGTTACCCTCTACTGGCTAGGTCGGGTGGTTCGACCCCTAGTGAAGTGTGTCTGTAATTCGCACCTATGTTTGGTTTGCTCGTGCGCGTGTTTGAGAGAAGCAATGGCTGATCCCCGCTTGCGAAAGGGGATGGCAGACAACGAATTTTATGTTGACCTATTTTTTAAAACAACGCAACAGCACCAGAAAATGCACAAGAGCACAAGACCAGTCGAAAGGCATCGCGAAAAACAGAAAAAAATACATCATCGCACAGGGCGGCAGTAGAGGCTGCTCTCAACATACATTTCACGCCTCTACGTCCACATTCCTCCTTTGAAATCAAGATGAAACTTCACACCATTCAAATTCACGTCAAAAGAGACAAACGGCAGGCGCTCAAAAAAGGTCGGTTTTGTTTGGCTTCAATATGTTGTGTGGCTTCGAATTGGATCTCTTCACTTGGGACGCGGAAAGCCCAACGTTCGATGGGACGTGCGAGCGACGAAAACAACCTCAACAAAAACGAGTGGTGCTGTGTGAATGGAACACATTGGATCGCAACGAGTCGATGTCGTGATGAGGTACCTTTGTTACTTGTATCTGCGATGGCTATTGTTTACCCGCACCATGGGTTCGAAAAACATCAATACTCAATTGTGTAACACCGACGAGGGTTTGAAAGTTGAGGAGCTACAGCGTGACAGCAGGGTACAAACAAGACTCGGAAAGGGAGGGGCAAACACGGACAAACGCGCGACAGGCAGTCGACACACGGATAGTAAAAACCTTTCTGCTCTCATGAAACAACAGGAGCTAGGAGCAGTGGCGGTTGCAAGTGCGCTTTGGCTGACATGCGTGTCTTCTTTTCTACTGCGGCGAGAACGGAAACGAGAAGCGGAAAAGGGAACAACATCGTGTTGAGAGATACGACAGAGTGGAAATCGAAAGGGCGAAGCAGTGGCACAGGATAGCATGACAACGTGAGCCGTGAGCCGAGACACACCAGCAATCCGTGCACCGTATTACACAGAACACAGTGCTTTATGCAGTCGTATGTCGCATTCTCCTCGGGGAACTTAAGTTGTTTTGCATAAGCTTATTCTTCTGTTTCTGTGTTGTTTGCCCTTGTGAGCCCGCATTATTCACTCGGATCTAAAAACACAGCGCCAACCAAGAGGTCAAGTGTTTTGTAATTTTTGGGGCGCTTGTGATGGCAGAATCAGACGCAGATATTCACCGCTGATTTGAGCCCTAGACTACAAGCCGAGCTACACCAGCTGGGAAAAATAGTCGGGGGCACAATCTGCGGGGCCGCTTGGAACTGAAAATTGCAATGGTCAGTCGCCAGTTTATAGGAATGAAACCCTCGCTCGGATGCCTGATACAACAGAACACGATACGACCGAACCATTAATGTCGGAGAATGCATGTCTCATTCGCCTTAAGATCTGATAACACTAACTCACCACGGCCGCTTGTGCGAAAGCTTGAGCGGGGCGCCTCCAGGCCAACCGCAGGAGACTCGGCACCCCACCAGGCCCTACTGCCGACGTTTTCGTCGCCGCGTTTATCATCCCGAAGAAAGTTGCATTCGCATCCTGGTGGCCCACCACCGACGAAAGACTTGACGCCGGCACGACACCTACATGGCAATCGCAGGCTCGGGTCGTGAGTGAAAGTTGGGCTTCAAGGAAAACGAAAAACACTGCTAAAGTTGTGCCATGTTGCTACGTGCTTGGCGCCCGTACCGCAGCTCACTTTGTAATCCCGAAATCGCACAGGCTACACCAGTCTGTAAGGCTCCACCGGCGTACAAGTTCTAGGACCCGTTGGTGAACGTTGGGCGGTACGTTCCGAAAGACAAACGTTACGCGTACCAGAGTTTCTTTGGTCGTGCTTGAGGAAGTGGTCGCCCCTCCTGCAGCACTGCCACGGACTGTTCGATGCATTTGACACCATGAACTAATCATGTCTCTTACGGGAAATAGCGGGACAGCAAACCAAACGCATCACTGCTTCTAAGGAGTCTCTCGAGTGAATTGCCTGCCAACTAAATGAAAACTCTTATTTTTCGCATGCCCTGCAGAATATGTTGTTTCAACAAACTTGAGGTGATTCGTCAACAGCCTTTTACGATACATGAACTATCCATCGCACAAGCATGTTCGTCTAACCATTCACAGGACGTGCTTCCGTTGACTTCAAAGCGGTTGGCTCACCTAGAAGAAGTGACGAGGCATGGGAATCCATGCACAAATACTTCTCGTGGAATTCTGACGTGTTTTTGTACATATGGAGGTTTTGCAAAGCAGCCATGAAGCTCGTGAGCAAGACAGCATGGGCCGTCGTCTTCAAGAGCGGCGCCGTAGCCACCAGCAGGTTGACCACACCTGTCACGTTGGGACATGGACTTGGATGTGAGCAGTACGTCAGCGTCGTGTATCCCCTGTAACAGATCACACCAATCACCTGAAGGTCATGCCTAGCTCCCTTCCTGGAGTGTCGTACAACGGCGCTGGGATTTTACCCGATCACCCACCAAGATGATCGGCCAGGTTGCTCGTGTTGATGACATCGAACTCGAAGAATCCGGATGGCGTCATGAGCGCGTCCGCCCGTAGCTGCACTTGCTGCAGGGTTCCTTGCTGACAAAAGACGGGCGGAAACACGTCTTTCGGAGCTGTGACCGCGTTCTCCTCTCTCGACCGGGCCGACGAAAGCGCCGCAGACGCCGCCAGCAGCGCGTCGCAGCAGTTCAGGGCGTCGCCAACATGGATGATAATGCTCAGCTTCGCAGTAGCCTGCACGAATGCGCCGCACATCTGCGCGAGCTCTTCCAGAGCGGTGACGAACCAGACGTTCTGCGTATCACGCTGGGTTTTGGCGGTAGGCTTAAAGCTGAAAGGGGCCTGTGTTGCCCCGGAGCCGGCCAAGTTGAAGCCTTGGGGTTTGGTGACCTTGGGCGCAACCTTGCCGAACTCGCCTTGAAGATTCTCGGGCTGCAGCTTCCACCAACAGACTGTTAACGTTGCCAACGGTTTGGGGTGAAGTATGAGAATACAGGGTGTGGCGGTGCGTGTGTTGTACCTTTCACCAATCGCCAGCTCTTCAATGAAATTCCGCGTCCAATTACAAAAAGTTATGGCCCTTCATGATGGAAACGTGAATAATCTTCGAAAATCTCACCGTCGGTATGGAAGGCATCGAGAGGAAACGCCCCGTAGTGCAGCGAGTAGGCCATGCCTTTTGTCTCCGTCACCAGCAGGAGAGGGTTGACGAGGTCGAAGCCACCTCGTTGCTTCCCGGATTCTACCCCATCCTCCAGCAGCAACGGGAAAGGATCGAGAACACCTTTCTTCAGGACTGGACGGGGGCCGGAACAACGATAGCGGACATCGAAGGCTGGTAAAAGAATCGCCTGCCGGATTGTTGCCTTCAGGAAACGGTATTCCGTAGCTCCACGTCCCAAAAATGTCCGTGTCGCCCAAAAACATATCAACTGCAACCGCGGTAGTATTGCAAAACAACATGGAGGGACTGGTGCACACAAACCTTCAACGCCCACGCGGCCTCACAGTACAAAGCACACATTACTGCTGCGCGTTTCTTACATTCACGTCTCATCTCAGCGTACGGATTCATGCAGTCGCCTTGTCGAAACGACGCTAGGCCCATTGCCCGAGAGTGGATGCTGAGGTCGTCCGTGGGCGGGCAGTAGGTGCCGATGACGGCAGCACGTTCCCGCTTCACGCGGGCAGCCTCGCCCTCGCGCTGCAGGCTCCCGTCGGCGTACGCGGCCAAGATCTTGAGAATACGCTTTTGGCTGCGATCGTCCGCGAACCGAACGAGTTGCCCGAGCTCGGCAGAGGCCCAAGTGCTCGGAGATTCCGCCGCCGCTGCAAGTCTGCGAGCCACGCTTTCGATCATCTCCAACACTTCCGCGTCGACAAACGAATTGTACATCGAGCTGAAGATCACTCCGATCCTCTGGGCGAAGGCGACGGCGCTCGAGCCGGGGCCCGGACCATGGCCACGAGAGTTGCCCCCCCGGGATGATGGTTTCTTCGTGCCGCTCTTCTTCTTAGTGGTCGACCCCGACGACTCCAGAATATCCCGAGCATCGAGAAACATCTGTAGCAGCATGAGGTTCCTGGCGTGGATCGCGGGCTCCCAATCGTTCATCATGAACGAAAAGCGGCGTGGGACGGGCCCGCAGCTCACGCCGCGTCTCCCATGAAGAAGGACCGAGTAGAGGAAGTCACGAAGGTCGCCACAGCCAAGGCTGAGGATCTCTGCATGCGGCGCATCATGGGGGATATGCTGCAGAAGGTCCGTCGGTGGAGTGTTTCCTGCAGGGTGGGCACATTTACGCCAGCAAAACACGTTACGCATCAGCATTTTGCTGAATTCTCGAGGAAAAGTACTCCACGCAAGGTACGCCAAAGTCGTTTGCTCGTCCGCCGATCCCAGAGCGTTCCATCTCAGTCATGCAGAGTCAATATAAACGCAAAACAGAGAGATGAGTGGATGCCTTCTCACCGTAAGCGTAGAAGAAAAAGATGCTGACGAAGTGTGCTGACTGCGTGTGGACGGAGTGCTTCGCATCAGCCATTGTATCAGCCATCGCACCTCGAACCCCTGCTCGATCAAAGCGTAGTGAAGCAAGGGGGCGAGAACGTGAGAGGGGTGAGGGTTGTAGCCAATGTCCACTTGTGCGAGTTGTCTCTCGAGGGAAAGACTCTTTCGCGAAAACCAACAGCCAAACGAAAAAAAGAGTCTAGTGGTGTCCATGGCCAACTCACACGCCCGCTCATGATGTAGCCTAACGGCTTTTGGTATCTCTAAAACCTCGGCCATGTAGGCATGAAATCTCAGGAAAATCTCACCTGTGTCCTGCATACCGCCCGCTGCTGGGGTAGCGCACGGTTCGTGTGAGTTCAGGATCTCATTGAGTCCGTCATCCAGCATCTGCTCCAGAGACTCCCCCTCCGCTTGCACCCCTCCTGCCGGCTCATCGGCCATTGTGTGGCCGTTGACCTGCAAATAGCCGTTGGATATTGGTTTGCTCCGGTGAATTTGAGCTGGGTTTGGTGAGGAAAAGAAGGGAGAAACCTTTTATAAACAGAAACATACCGTATTCATGGGCAGGTCGTCGAGTCGACTGAAAGATCTACCACCGGTGGACTCGTTGTACATATTTTTCACGGATTATTGGTCCCTGCCGGCAGCAGGGCTGTGAGTGTTGCGCAACATGTACGGTTACTATTTTCGTCGAAGCTGTTGTTTCTCAGGTCGGATCATCGCAAAACACGCCAGCATCGCACAACAAACGCTGTAGAAAAAAAGAATATGTAGGTACATAGTGAGACCAAGAAAGAAACAGAACGACAGTCCACCAAAAAGGCATGCATTTTTTTTTTATATCAGCAATGTAGATGCACACCGTGTTGCGCAGAGCAGTACCATTTCCCATACCCAATCTTGTACTGCTGTACTATCTTGTGTTGAGGCGGTTGCCCTTACCAGAACCAATAAACTGCCAAAGATCCAAACGGGAAAATGCGAGCGTGGTGTAAACACCCCTCAAACATGTAGACCGGAGCCCAAGTGATCGAGCAATGGTGTTGTCTCGGTGCTCTGCTGTTGTTGTGATCCGCGGTGTGTGATTCCCTCTAGCATTTCGGGGGGATGTCCGCCTGTACCGATTGCAAGCTTTCCCTGATAGGGAAAGGGGTGTAAGATCCGATACTAGTTCCGATACCAGTTCTGACGTTTGCAACTGCTGTCTACTTTAGAGTAATTGATCGACACAAAAGAGGGACTTCTGGGAGTGATGGCGGGTGATGGTCGATCTTGCCTCGCCCTGGCGAGTGTGTTATGACCTTGGAATGTTTTCATCTTTGGTGCTGCTACAATGGGCTGTCGTTTCCTCATCCTGGTATGGTCCGTGCACAAGTAAAAATCCCAAAATTTCCCAGCACAAATGACAACTTTTCTCTGCACACAGGTGGTTGTTCGGAATTCTGAAAATACCGGAAAACGCCCTGTTTACAGGCGCATCGCGTGACGAAGAGTTTTTTTTTTTTTCCTTGACTTTTTATCTCCGATAAACCGGAAAATCTTGTTTTGTTTTTCGAGAGGTGTGTTGTTTGTTGATGCCACCAAACTCAACGGTTTTGGACAGATCTCGGAATTTGCCAGGTGGGATTTTTTTTTTTTTGAAATATTCGAAATTGACGGAGATATACAGGGAAAACTTGATTTAAAGGGTCAACTTGTTTTGTTTTATATGCAATAACTAACCGACCGATTTCAAAATAGAGTGCGGCAAACGATTCCTCTCGACCATCCCCAGGTGGGAATTTCTTGGTTTTGCTGGGAAAAATATGGTTCTCGAGATATTCGCGTTGTTGTTGTTCCGCGCCATGCGGTGACTTTTTTTTTTCCTGGGCGCACGCGGTGCCCAACAACTGCACACACGGCAACCCGAACAACACAAAACACGCACACAAGCACCATGGGGAAGGCTAAGGGACGGGCAAAGA
>CACKRE030003592.1:0-51421 GCA_902602495.3 Ectocarpus sp. CCAP 1310/34
CTACAGCGTATCGCGCAATCTCGCTCTCAATCAGATGCTACGCTCTCAATCAGGCGAATATGTCGTTATATGTTATGTTGGGAAGGTGCAGACGAGAGGTGTTGGGTACTGTTGGTTAGTCGGGCGTTTTGTGTGTGGCACCCTGTTTGTTGTAGGACATACAGCAGTCTCCATCAGTTTACATACGTATTTTCAGTTTGGTATGCATATGTGCGGAGTAGGTGTGGCTGATGTGCGGGCACANACACAACGAGTCCATCTCTATCATAGAAAAGAGTCAGAGACAGATTAACAATGGAATTATAGCGTCAGAGAAAACTACCTGCATATCTATGGTCCGTTCGGGCAAATATTCACAATCTTATTTTTCGCGATACCTTTCGAAAAAAAACGATTTGGAAAGTGAAACAACTTTGGGCGTGACCGCGGCGTCGAGCTTCGTCGATATCCGATGAGTTTTTGGTGATTGGGTGAAATGCGACATATTTGACCAAAATGACCCACGGAGCCCCCACCCCCCACCCCCTCATGACCCCACGGAGCCCCCAAAGTACACCACGACTCCCCCTCAACCCCTCCCTTCTACACGTATCTGCCTTCAGACCATCAGTTAAACCGTTGTCAATCCATATTTACATTACTTACACGATACATATGTACATACATACATTCTCGAGAAGAAGAGCCGTGAGGGGGACCAGGCGGGTTTCTACAGGCACCTGAAGATGATCGACGTCGAAGGTAAGAGGCCACTTACCTCCCAGAACATCAAGGACGAGGACGGTAAGGTCCTTCGGGACCCCACGCTTACCCGCCAGCGGTGGGCGCGGTGGTTCCACAAGCTCCTTAACACCAAGTCGCCGACCATCGACCTGCATGCGACCGACAGAGTCAAGCAGTGGCCCACGTGCGTTCCGCTCGACGACATCCCGTCTCTATTCGAGGTTGAGGAGGCGGTGCGGGGAATGGCCAACAGGAAGGCCGTCGGGCCGGACGACCTACCGGCTGAGCTGATCAAGCTGTTCCTGGATGGAGACCGAGGCTTCCTCCGCGAATTCCACGCCATCGTCGTGGACGTGTGGCAGACGGGGAACGTACCGCAGCAGTGGAAGGACGCCACCATCAAGGTTCTGTTCAAGAAGGGGGACACGATGGAGTGCGGCAACTACCGGGGCATCTCTCTCGTTGCACACGCCGGCAAGGTGCTGCTTAAGGTCGTTGCAACACGCCTAAGCCACTACTGCGAGCGAGAGGGCATCCTCCCGGAGGAGCAGAGCGGTTTCCGCCCACACCGGTCGACGCTCGACATGCTGTTCGCGATCCAGCGGCTCCATGAGCTCGCGAGGAAGAAGAGTACTGCGGTCTTCGCGTGCTTCGTCGATCTCACCAAGGCGTACGATTCGGTGGACCGAGATCTGCTGTGGGACGTGCTCGGACGCTTTGGCGTGCCCCCGAAGATGCTGGCGGTCATTCGCCACTTCCACGAGGGCATGAGGGCGCGGGTTCGAACGGACGACGGGCAGTACTCGGAATGGTTTGACGTCGGCCAAGGTCTCCGACAGGGGTGCAACCTGGCCCCGCTGCTGTTCAACTTGTTCTCTGCCGCGATGCGCATGGTCGCAGTGACCGAGTTCGACAAGGACCCCAAGGTGACGGCGGATATGATCAAGATCGCAACACGAGTGGAGTGCACGGGCAAGAGGGGCAGGTCGGCGGGGAAGAAGGCGATGATGGTGACGGTCGCAGAGGCCCTGTGGGACATGCTCTACGCTGACGACGCGGCCATCGTCTCGCTCACGCCGGAGAGCCTCGAAAAGATGATGTCCATCATCGTGCGCGTGGCCGGCCTGTTCGGACTGATGGTATCGGAGCCAAAGACGGAGATCATGTGCATGCTACCGAAAGGGCTGGGGGAACGCCCGTTCGCGGTCAGCGCCGCTGGCCAGACGTACAAGCAGACAGATCGGTTTGTGTACCTCGGACGTACCATCTGCGCGGATGGGAAGGTCGACCGGGAGATCACGAGCCGCATCTGCCGAGCATGGAAGTGCTACCGCCGGAACAGCACTTCGATGTACGACAGGAAACGGGCCAACCGCCAGCTCAAGATCCGACTACTCCAGGCTGAAGTGGTGCAGACCCTCCTATACGGGTGCGCCTCGTGGAGCCTGGCAGCGGAGCACTACACCAAGCTGAATGGGACCCACCGCCAGTTCCTGACACGGTGTATCGGCTGGAGCAAGCGGAAGCGCTCAGACCGACCCCTGTCCTACGCCCAGGCCCTCATCCAGGCCGGCTGCGAGGAAACCATCGAGGCCACCGTGCGCAAACGGAGGCTGTGTTTTGCGGGCTTCGTTATGCGCATGGAGGACAACCGCCTCCCCAAGCGCATGCTGCTGGGAGCGATGGCGGGGGGTACCGGATACCGGGGCGGGCAGGAGAGCGACTGGGTGTATCGCCTAGGAGAGGACCTCGTGGCGTTTGGCATGAAAGAGGAGAAGGAGGGGGGGAGATGGAAAGAGAGCGCCAAGGACCAGGAGGCGTGGTACGACAAGATCGAGGACGGGGCGGCATGGTTCATGAGGAAATGGCACAGACAGGAGGCGGAAGCATCCGCGAAGCGCCAGCGCCAGCGCGCGGAGGAAGCAGAGACGGAGAGTACGGCCGCCCCGGGCCCGAAGAGAAAGAGAATCGGGGAAGCGGCGGGGGGGGGGAAGAAACAGCGACCGGACACTGCTGTAGAAGCGAGTAGGGCGGCCAAGGCCGCGCTTGCGGCGAACGACGTACCCAACTGATGATGTTGTCGCACCCTGTGTTCCCTTTTCCCTGCCGTAAGCTGTATGCTCTTAGTATTGCCTCCGGCCTCTCTTTGTGCTTTTCTTCTTTCTTTCTTTCTTGTTCTCCATGCCCTCTCTACGATGATCTTGGACGATACCTCGAGCTCCTTTTTTTTTTTGTTTTTTCCTTTGCTGGCTGCCTGCCACCTCTGCTGCCTCTTTGGTGCGGTGCCTACCCTACACTAATGCGCTGGTGCATACTGCACTGCTGTAGTACCTGGTACTGGTGTACGTTGTCCTTCGTTTTTTTTTTTTTTATGGGAATATATATGTGTTTGTTTTTCGCCCCCCGTCTTGCTGCACCCCCTGGGGTGTGGTGCAGGGCGGGGGATGCCTGGTCGGCGGGAACCCGGCACGGAACCCTCCGGCGTTGTAGGCGGGTGTGGGAAGCGTTCCCCGTTCTCCTTTTATTTTATTTTGATCGGTCTCCTCGACGCTCTTTCTCGTTTGGTGCGGTAGCTGGTCTTTCTTTCTATCATTTTGTTTCTCTTCCGAGTGGTTTTTGTACCCTATTTTTTTCTGTTTCTTCGTGGGGTCGTGTATGCCGGGTTTTGAGACCACGGGCTCCCAATCTTTTTTTTTTTTTAGAGCTAATGTGAGAAACAACAACAACAAACAACAACTAGGCCAGGAGCGGAAGCGAGAGAAAAACTCACTTTGCAAGAAAAGCTCGCTTACACCGGGATTCGAACCCCTGACCTGGCCTCTATCTAGAAGGTTTCGAGGTTACCAACTAGACCACCGGGGCGGCAGTACCATCATACCACTACAATACAGTACGGGCTCGGAGATGAGAAACGTCAAAATCTGGTCGAGCCTCGATTTCTTATTTTGGGCAGGAGGACCAGCCGAAGTCGGCCCAATTCCTTTAAACGGATTTCTTATTCCTTTGGGCTGTCGCATCCTGCTCATCACTTGGTTCCTTATTTTCTTTTTCTGGCGAAAAGAACAACACACACGCACCAGTACTACAGCAGCAGTGGCTGGTGGGTATGGCGCAGCCCGCGGCGGCGCCGAGCGGGGGCGCGGGGGCCGCCGCGAAAATATCCTACCCCCCCCCTGCGACCGATCTAGAAAGATGGAGAGTAAGAAACAGAGCAAAGTGTTCCGGTGGAAGGTAGAGCGTTTGGGAAACGAGGGGACAGGGGATGAATTCCAGAAGGGACTGGCTGGTTGTGTAGAACCCTCCAGGAAGCTGCTGAGAATCGTCGAAGACGGACAGGGAGACGTACAAGCAGCAGGGGACAGGGTGATTGAAGGGTGGGAGTCCATCGTGAACGCAACGGCCGAGGGAGTAGTGGGAAAGAAGGTGGTACGATGTGGGGTATCGGTTTAGTGGTGGGATGACGAGCTGAAAGAAGAAATACGGGAACGAACGTAGAGAAGTCTTCAAGCAGTACCTGAGTGAGGCGTCTGAGGAGAGTTGGGAAAAGTACAGGGCCAAGAGAAAACGAGTGAAGGGACTAGTGAAAAAGAAGAAGAAAGTGTATTTGGGACGAAGTAGTGCAGAAGGCCAACGGAGGTCTGGAGGGGAACGTCAAGCAGATGTGGGAAGGGATTAGTGGATGGTAAAGAAGACCGCGCAAGGGGGGGATACAGGGGTCGCAACTTTGCGAGGTGTGAACGGTGGATTAGTCAGCAGTGGGAAGGGAAAAAGGGAAGTTCTAGCAGGACACTACAAGAGACTTGGAGTGCCCTCGGAGAATGAAGCTTTTGACCAGCGCGAGAGATTGGCTTGTTTTTCTACTTTTCCAAAAGAGGGACACGTGGCGGGTTTTTCCGGTGCACGCATGCATACTTTCCGTGCGAGCTAGACGGCAAGTCGCTTCGGTAGTACGTGCAATATTTAAGACGGGCACCACGCTGTCTCGATGACGCCGTCTTTATTTCCCGCTCATCGCTCTCGCTCTTTTGGACAAGTCGGCAAGCGAGATCAGTTTTGGACGTTCCATTTGTCTATTCTCTCTTTGTCGGTGGTTTGGACGATGTTGTCCGTTTTCGTGGTGAGTGGGAATGTATAATGCTGTTCACGACGTGTCTTGACTTTTTCTTTCGAACGGATCAGAGACAGTTTGGGTGAGAGGATCGGCAGACCTGCGAAGTGCCCATTGGCGAGCTCGTCACACCTTTCTGAGTATGTCAGACAATGAAGCTATGATATACGATGCTCCGTTTCTGTTCTCGCTCGTTTGAAAAGTCGAGACACGTTGCACAGCTTTATCTCTCGCTCTCCGCGTGTAGTCTCCGTATGATCGATTGCTGAAGAAATTATGGCGTGCATCTAGACTCGATTCGTTTCTATCAAGGTCGTGTGCGACAGTCGAAACGAAAAAACACACAAACGCGTTCATTAGTACAAGGTACTGCAAAGGGCGAGGAGATGGCACCCCCCCTAGACTGACTTTCAAAGGTCGATTGCTCCGTATCGAAGTGGGTGTGTAAAGAGCCCGATACGTCTACGGAAAGCAGTCGACATGTTTTAACGCCACCACTTGTGGTGTTGGCACAAGCTTGGCTGTGGAGCGAGCGAGCTTTGAAAATCGGTCTAGAGGGCATCTCTCCGCCTCTTGCGGTACACCATCTTCACTCACTATTTCGTGCTAGAAGGAACTGCAAACTCACTCGACGGCCACACATATAGCACCCCTCAAGGACTATGTGTTCGTCTTATCGAGGATACTCTGACCTACGGGATTCCACAATACAACCACATCGTATATTTTCCTCCGTGTTTCTACGAACAACAGGCATGTTCTTTGGCCACCACAAGGCGAACGAACGAGACACGCGGTACCTTCCACTCTTTCGTGTCTTTCTACCCCTAAGCAAAAGCACGACAAACACTCTAAGCAAAAGCATGACAAACATCCCTCGGCAAAAGAGCATCGCCGGCAGTTCACGGCGGTGGTCGGCCTAGGCAGCTCTTGGCGATCTTCTTGTACGCTTCTACGGCGTCCTTGAGCTCCGTCACACCGATCTTCTCTATTCGGCTGTGGGCGTGGTGGATGGAGCCGGGGCCATAGAGCAGCGCCCGCCCCTTGGGCAGCTTGAAGTACCTGAATAAATCCACGACAACATAAAAAAAATGATAATTAAACCACCTAATCCCTTTTTTATCATCAGGATTTCCAGCTTTCAACAAATTTAAATAGTTTAAAAATATATTCGTTATTATTGCCATTATCTCGTACTAGGGATAAAGATTCATCTGATTTTGAATAAAATAATTCAAAAACCTTTAAGTTAATTTTAGGAGGAGGGATTAGGCAGCGAGGTTTCCAGCATAAGTTTTGTCTATTTCATCTTCTGCGGGTGCCGTTGCGACGCAATTCACCGCGGAATGGAAGGAGGGCCGCTGTCTGCAGGCATAATTTTGCGAACAAGAAGTAAGCAAACGGCACTCCAATGACTGCAACATGTCAAAAGTCGTATACAGGCTTGGAAGTAGTTCGCGCGGCAACAGTGCTGGCATCGTCCCAGCGGACACTCCAGAGCAAGAAAAGACGCATGGACAGGGAAATTGATGACAAGGGCCCTAACGCGATACCACGGTGGTAATGCACCGAGTGCGAAACTTGGTGAAAAAATCACTCGTCTCCCACGCCCAACAAACTCACGCGATGTCCGTGTTGTAAGCTGCCACATCCGCTTCGAAGTCCGGAAGCACCTCCAGCGATACCGGAGCATTTTTCGAGATGACCTGAACGTGGCGAAGAACAACGGCAGAGGGACAGCAAAATGTTTGTGGTGGACCGAAACCAAGCTGTAGCGAGCATAGCGAGACGCGAAACTGGCCCATGTTCGCGTTTGGCAAGAAACTGGTCGCGTAGCGTATGGATGATGCCAGCCGCTGATTCCCCTCCCGAGAGGTAACCATAATTTGTGAACAATTGCCGTGTTGCTGCGGCTGCTGCGGCTGCTCCCACCGCGGTGCCTTATCAGCAACAGATTTCAACGACAATTAGCGGTTAAGTCCGCGGGCTGCGAGTTTCCCGTGTCACGTCAGCTCTTAAAGAAAAATACGACGGATAATTGTCATTTCGTCATCACCTCAACCGCGCAGTCGTGCTCCGCTGCGAGAGCCTCGACGGCGTCGAGCACCCCTTCCGGCTCCTGAATCAGGCGAAACATGACGATGGCCTCGCTGGCCTCCGCCAAAGCGTTGGCCGCCTGGCCGCCCTCGACGAGGCCGATGTTGACGGTCGTCTCTCCTAGCTCTTCGCTGGACGGCCACGCGCGGTGCTTGATGGCATGGAGCACTTCCACCAGCGGGTCTATGGCTGACACCCCCAGGTGGGGGTAGCCACTTCATGTCGATAGGGGGAGAGGTATCAAGGGAGAGGCGGAGCGTAAAGCAGGCTCGTGAATAATCGGGATGCAGACATTCTAGGATAGGTTCCCCCATTCCCCAGTTGACTTGCGAGCGGGTGGTTATGAATCGCGGGGAAGAAGTGAAACTCTGAGCCTCCAGCTCGAAATCACCCGTTGGTATACCGTACCTAGCACCTTTTTGCTTTCCCCGAAGGTAGCGAAATCTGTTGCTAGGTGGGCAACCAGTTCTCCTGTCGGGGGATTCTCATGTTGCGAGAGGACCGTGCACACCTACCTCTTCAGGGGTAAGAGGGTACCAAATGACATCACGACGTCACAACGCTACATATATGCGTGACAGAGCGCGAACACCTGTGGCACGCCACACCCCGGCAGGAGAGCCGGACTTTCAGCATGCCCTTCTGCAGTCGCATCATTTTCGACCCCGTCGGCTCGCCCACGATCATGTAGCCCGGCTCCAGCCCTGTCACACGCGCCACAAAACAACATTACGCACCGTTCATGGGCTAAGCCGTTGCTCATAGTACTGCGGAGGACAAAAAAAAAGACCGAAGTCAAGGTTGCACCAATGTATGCCTGGTGATGTTTGAGAGAGGGGCACGACATTGACCTGTCTGCTTGTTCCCGGTGCACGAGACTTCGTGTTGGTATGTATGTTCACGTGTTGCCTCAGTTAGGCTGTGCATCCTGTTCTTTGCTGGACGCGATTTGTTCGTGGGATCACGCAGACGTTTCCAATGCATCGTTCTTGGGGGCGTTCGTCATCAACCAATCGATAGGTGATTTATCGAATCCCGGAAGAAGACAAGCGCAGTTCATGCGCACTTTCAGCACCGGGCCTTCACAGGAAGTCGGGGGTAGGATTTCTGGCCGCTCTTATGCCCTCGAGAGACCGAAAGGAATATGTTTGGGCACTCGAACTCTCGCGATAGGAACGCTGCTAAGAGAGAGAGAGAGAGGGAGAGAGAGAGAGAGAGAGGAAGCACCCCCTGTGCTGCATTGTTCTTGCATCCGCAGCACATTCACGAGACATGACCCGACTACGTGGTGCTCCAACCCTTGGTGCCGCACACGCCACCTCACCCAGTTCATTGGCCTTGATCATCCCGCTGTGATCCGTCTCCTCGGATACGACGTACAGCAGTCCGATGTCATCCACCCCTTCGTCCGCCAGAGCCTGCAGTGCCAGCAGCTGTGCCGCCAGAATGCCCTGCGATAACATTCAGTTCCAGGTTACAGAACGCGCTGAATATTCAAGAAACTGACAGGTGTCAGAGCAGTCGAAGCACAGATTGTCCGCTGCAAGCACTCTGTTTTCAGGTGAAAGTTGGGGAGATGGTGGAGTACGGACTCCACACAGCTGGCGAGGGAATAGAAGATCAAAGGAATAACAAGGGTCTGATCGTTTTTAGCGCTTGAACCAATCTTAGACGGCCGGCGTTCTGGCGTGTTAGCCAAGCAGCTAGCCGTCTGCACGCGCGCGGTTGTTTACCCGGCTTGCACAATCATCATTGCCGTCAGCGATTGCCGCACAATCTCGCTCAGGCCTGCATGCATACCCCTTTACTTTCGTCCTTATGGAAAGGGGTCCTCGCCAATCAACAACCACACGTCCACAGCCACGCGTGATGTTTGGTGAGTTGTCTACTCCACCCTTCGCTGGAAGAGAGCCCAACACCTGTGATTTTCTCGTGCACACGACTGACATACCGTACTCTCGTACCATGAATGCGCCGTCGGATAAAAGCTGGCGACGGCATTTGATACCGATGTGGTAGCGGGGAGTTGCACCAAATAGCACGCTTGTCCCACCTTCGTATCGCAAGCCCCTCGTCCCTTGATGATCATCTCGCCGTCAACGTCGCACAGCTCAGCGCCGAAAAATGGAGGGACCTGCAGGGATAAGCTTCGCGGTGTTCATTTTCGTTCGGACCTCTTCGACGGAGCACCGATGGACAACACTCGCTCTGATTTTTTGCTTTCCTGCCGCACCCTTTGTGGTCAAACTGAACTCAAAACTCTATTGTCTGTTCTGTGCCGTATCGTGGGCGAGTGATCTCGTGCCCCCCGAAATGCACGGCGGCGCCTTTGTAGAGTGTGGAGGAGGTGTCGGACAACACGGCTTAAAAATC
Organism: Ectocarpus sp. CCAP 1310/34; assembly: GCA_902602495.3. NCBI lineage: Eukaryota > Phaeophyceae > Ectocarpales > Ectocarpaceae > Ectocarpus > Ectocarpus sp. CCAP 1310/34. Next base: position 9,302 of record CACKRE030003592.1, read on the forward strand.
AAAGAATAATAAATCTTCAGGCCGTTACTTCTTATTTTTGAAAACAACTTGGGGGTTAGAATTTGGGGTTGCTTTATGCGTCAACTGTCGAAAAAGTATGAGAAGCAATCATGGCCGCATACAGCGGCCTGTGGCGTGAGATGATACACAGACCAGCGCAGGCGTGCCAAAACGCGGCGCATCGTCCCGTTTTGACACTGCGCCCCACCAGCAAACGCGAAAACGCAAGTGTTTGTTGACGTGTCATTATTGCGCCAGGTCTCCTGTGTTCTGAGAGAGGCAATAATATAGGTTAGTTTCACGACCAGCGGCCAATGCCGAACTACAAAACGAGGATGTTCAGCAGGAGTACCAAAAGACAAATCGTCAAGTTTTGGCTGCGACCGACCTGCAAACGCCAGCTCAAGCCCACGTCGATGTATGTTTTCCGCAGCAGGATTATTTGGGCGAGGTGGTCGCTACGTTTGTGACCCCTGTTGGACATGTGCCTCAGCATGGCCACAAACAGCAGCCGATGCCGTGCGCCCACACACACCGCCTCATGAGGCACCTCGAAAGCGGAGAATGTCGTCCTACATTCGCGATGAGCACGAACCGTCGTATACATGTATGCGTACCAAGAGAGTCGAACGGAGGATTCTATCTTCGCCAGTCCTTCTCTTTGTATCGACTCCTGCATTAGTCTATAGAACTGCATACAGCAGTACCGCCTTGTTCATGTTTAGAAACACCGCTACCTCGTCACACACGGCCGTGCAGCACCACTAAGGCGGACCGCGACCAAGACAAGGCAGTGAAAACCACCAACACACATACCGTGTCGATATGGCTGTTGAAGAGCACGCGAGGCCCTTCCGTCCTTGTCGCCGAAATACCAGGGCGCCGGGCGTAGACGTTGTGTCGCACCTTACCATCCACAGTTGATTTCTGCGGCTCTACCTCTTGCAGCTTCACGACCCAGTCTCTCTTCTCTAGCCACTCCTTGAGCACGACGGCCATGGGCTGCTCGTGCCCGCTGAGGCTCTCGACGTCGATGAGATCCATCGCGAGCTTGACCGCCTCATCGCTGCGTACGTCCTCGTACCCAGCTCCTCGCTGGCTGCCGCTGACGTTTTCTGCCATAGGAGCTACAGCGGTACGGTTACTGCTTTACTGCTTATCTTCGCTGCTTGCGTGAGCTATGCAAGTACTAGTTGCCACGGGTGTTCGTGTGTGGCCTACCAAGCAAACGTCGCGTGTTCGTGAGCTGTGAGGACTGGCTTGATTTCAGGGCCCACAGCAGGGCCACAGAGGGCACACGCAGCTGGATCCTCTGGGAGTACCATCATATGGGTTATTGGGAGGGGGGCGGAAAACAACAGTCCAGCAAGGAGATGTGCGTCAGAGGTGTCGTGCCGCTGTGTCGCACTTTTGTTTTTCTGTCCTTTGTTGCTCTACCCAATACGTACTTCCTTCCCCGATGAGAATCACCTCTTGGACAAAGCTTGCTCCCAGCCTGTCTTCCGCCTCTGGTCGGGGTGCAGCAGTAACAGCTATGGCGGCAGCGTCCACCGGAACAGCATCTATACCAACATGGCAAGCTTTACTACAAAAAGGGTGAGGGCCGTTTTCCAACGGCGGCATCATCGTGGTACAGAGCATCATACACATACATTTGTGCTGAATCTCGAATCTAGAATACGTATCTTCGCGACGTCTTGTGCGTCAGAGATATGCATGATTATTCATGTATAACCGAGTCTGACAAACATCGGGCAAGTGTTGATACGGTTGTGTGGGCGCAAGATTGACTCTCAAGGTTGTACCTGGTGCGGATGATTTGTTGGTTTATTTGTGTGTGCGGTACGGTGGTAGACTGCAGCACATGTACCACAATAATGTACCATAGACACCTGAAGACGTGATTTACTGTACTGCTGTACATCACATATGTACTACCCTGCAACGTCTCTTTTCAAATATCCGCGGAATATCAAGCGAGCAGCTAATCCCAGCGTTCATGCTCGGCTTGGGCGATTGCAAACCTTGTTTCCAGTATTGCACGGCACAAGAACGACCCAACAGCCAAGTACTGCCAGCTCGCAACGGCGGCGATCGGCGGCGGGGCTTCCTGCAGAACCTGGGTCTTCCGAGGGTTCTACGAAGACAAGGGTGCCCTTACGTTTGTTACTGATAGAAGGAGCCAAAAGGTCCCCGAGATTGCCGCTGATCCCGGTGAGCAAGTACTGCTGTGTAGGCGGGGGGATGGGGGGTTGTGCTCGGTCGAATCGGTGCAGTTGGTAACCTGCAGTAGATGAGGTCTACTTCCTTGTGTAGCTGCGAAAACTCGACCAGGTTGGCTTGAACCCCTCAAAGGTTTTGTATGATTCACTTTTCGGAGTTGTGAAATCGCTGCGAAACAAGTCCAAGTTGGGTGCTCTCATGTGCCAATCTTCCCGCCCCAATCGATGTTGCAGGCACAAACCACCGCTGGCACCAATCTGTACACGCTCTTTTGAGCATGTGATGAATGCTGTATCGATCGTTTTCCCTCGGATGTCGTTGCCCCCCCCCGCAGCAGTCGTCTTGCGCGCCCTCCTATCACGATTTTTCGGCACCGTCCGTATGCACTGACGAAACAAATATACGTCCTTGAAGGTGGGTGGGTCCTTTAGCCAGTCATTTTGGCGGACCCGCTTGCAAAGGCCACTCATCTCGGTGCCAGCTTGCAAAAGTCATTCGTATCGGGTGTTGCGGAGGTCAAGTGCAACCATGGCAACGTATTCATAGATCTGATAAGACTTGACTGCCAATGCCCAATCAACCCCCCCAACCCTCTGCCACAGCCGGAGAAGTCTGTTTTTACCTGAAGAAAACCCGGGAGCAGTTTCGGGTCAAGGGGCGGCTCCAGGTGGTCGATGCCGGAGAGAGCGACGAGGCCCTGGCCAAGGCGCGGCGACACCAATGGACCCAGATCAGCCCAGCCTCGCAAACTTCCTTCGAGAGCTCCTTGATACCGGGACTAGGGGTCCCGCCGGAGCCGCATACCGATCACTCGGACGATGGTGGAGCTACAGGAACGATGCAGGAGGGAAGCCAGACCCATCGAAGAGGAGGCGAAGGGGAGGCGAGTGTGAGCGAAGGGGACGTGTCAAAAAGTTCGGTTTCAGACGAGTTTTGCCTGGTGCTGCTGTGGCCGAGCTTCGTGGACCATCTGCGACTGGCCGACGGGCAGTCGCGGAGCATATATAAGATCAGGGGAGACAGGGATGGAGCAGGAGTGATTCTGGCAGGCGTAAGTGCGGCAGCAGCAAGGGAAGACGCTAGTGGTGGGACGGACGGGGTACCACAATCTCCTGTTACTTGGGTGACTATGGCGGTCAACCCATGACGTGATGCTTAATCGGCGCACTTAGACGCTCCAGAAACGAAGAGAGACACACACTGGCGTGTGCTGATCACAACTCTGGTATGGAGAGTAGTATGTACGCGATGTGTTTCGGATGTCATGGAACGGTGCAAATTTTACGTTGTCTGGAAGAAAACACTTACCGGGGCTTGCTGTGTGCGCGAAAATTCTGGGTGCATCCAAGAAGCAGCCTTGTTTCGCTAGATTCAGTACGAAAGAAACATTCTTGAATAGCAAGGGATGCCGGGAAAAAGGAAGTCGGTAGGGGTACTAAGTGAAACACACATCCACACAGGTCGAGGGGTCCAATCCTTGTCCCTGGAGTGAAATTCACCGGAGGAGTTTCACAGACAATGCCCCTTGAATTGCTGCAAATGAGTAAGAAGCTAGGAGGTCAAGACACATGTATCACTTCTGCGAATCATTCGAACACCAACAAAGACGTTTCCCCCCCACACCCCTACAAACTATTCGGGGTGTTCCGTGCCGGCTTCTCGCCTGTCATGCTCTCCCCCACATAAACATACAATCGACCGCGTGTCAATCGTACTGCGCATATGCACCCTACAAATGGAAACAGCATCAAGCAATGCCAAACCTGGAAGTGGTGTGATGGGAGGAATACGAACAGCTATTGGCCTACATCGGACATATGCTTGTGTCACTGATTCCAGGTTCCTCCATCACTTTCATTCCGTTTCATTTTTTATTTCACGTTGTGCCATCTCCCTCCTGCTTTCCTCAGCTGCACGAGAAGAACGTGCAAAGGAAGCGATATGAATCTCGTTTCGACAGGACAGTGATTTCGGATGGGCTGAGGGAAACGCACACGTCTCTTTGTCAGCGAAAACGAGCATCACTGCAAAGGTTGTGCAGATGGTCGCGCGGTTGCGGACCGGGCCTGGTAGGAGACATTTGTAGCCCGAAAACCAAAAACCATTTTTACTACGTTTGGCGAACACTTTCGTCATTCAAGCAGCACAGTGGTGAAATAGTTTCCAGACTAGGCGATTCAGACACCCTGCCAATTGCTCGGTCGAAAAGGCAATAAAACAGTTACGCCCGCCGAAAAGGCCTGAGCGAAATACCTAAGGTAGAAGTTGTCATCTTCAAGATTGTAGCCCGCACCACCCTGTCACTCCGTTTGTCCACATTCTTCTTAAAGCAACACAAAAGTGAAAAAATAGTTTCGAAACTCGGCAAGAGTCAAACACCCTGCCAGCTGCTGGGTCAGAGAAGCTGAAACAGTTACACCTGCCGAGTAGGCCTGAGCTAAATGCCGGGGGCAGAGAATGACAGCATGAAGGGTTCAATTGCGGCGAAAGTGGGCAGCACACGCACCCGCGGACGTTTGGTGATGAAATAACGGTCGACTAGAGAGTTGACAGCCGGTCTGGTGTGAAACTCAGTGGTTATAGCAGTCTACGAGCCACGAAAATTACAGTGAATGCAACACAGTATATTAGTACCGGTGCGTACCTGACACCAGGGGGAAGACCCGGCGGGGTACGTTCGAGCGCCAACAGCTTGATTCAGGATGACCATCATATGCTTTTCGCCGGTGACTTCACGGCGAACCCGGCAGAAAAAGAATAAAGAGGCTATTGGTAGTGCTGTACGCTCTTCTTTGTTCCCGTGCAGTGGAGGATTTCCAGGCGATTGCTTACAGTACCTTCATTCGTTTCATTGCTTCAACCGTTTCATTAGGTCAGTTTTCCAGGTTTGGTACTTGGTTTCAACGACGACGAAACATGCAGACGTGTTTACGTATCACGTGAGGTACAGGATCCATAGAATTTGTGGGACACGTGACGGAACCGTGATGGTCGAGGTCAGCGAAAAGGCGAGTACGACCAACACTCAGCTTCATATTATACTCCGAAGTACTCATCAACTAAAGAAACACTCTTAGGTCAAGAGCAAACATAATAAATCTTCCAACTCCCGTGTCTTGGTTGGTGCTGGCTTGTCGATACTACGCCAATAGGAGCCCAATGATTCAGTGAGTGATGTGTGAGTGAGTATGTTTTATGCTGCAGTCTAGACCAGGGTGCGGCAGCCCACGGACACACTGCACCAACCACAGGTTTGGGAGGTATGTACTAGCCGGTGGGACTTACCCTCCCCCGCCTCGTACGCATCGCAGGGGCCGGCTCGCAAAGTCTACCACGCTGGTGTGGACGTCTGACTGGAAGTGATGTCGTTTTCGGGATACGGTAATCAACATGAATTGCAGGAATGAGCCAAAGACCGGGTAGGAATAGGGGGTAGAGAACAAAACTCACTTTCAATACATTCGCCATGAGGGGTTCGGCTAGCACAGGGCGTTGCAAGGACACTTTTGTTGGATCCCTCGGTTACGGGCACCCTCTGAATCGACCCCTGTGTTAGAGGCCAGTTAGTTCTGCGGGCTCGCATATATCCAAGACCCTGAGTGAGACCTATCAACCACACACATCCGGACAATGAATGAGATACGGCCAGATCAAGCTGCTTGTTGCCCAGCGGTTTTCACCTCGAATCTGTCAAGGTTATCCAAAGCTCTTGAGTGTTGCCGCCTCGCAATACCCCTCGCGAGCACGAAGACTCTCACACCAAGCAGGTGTACAGTGTCGATCGCTGGCTACCCGTGCTCTGTCCATCAAACACGACACCGAGCGAGTGGGAGCTCGCAGCTGCACAGCTTTAGCCCACCCTTTCCGTACCCAGTAACAACAACCATGCCCACGTTTCGCGTAAACAACAGCAACTTTTCGGCGACTGCCCACGTTTCGCGTAAACGTCAGTAACTTTTCGGCGACTGCCCACGTTCCTCTCGTTGGCGTTCGTACAAAGCGACAGCAGATAATATACCAATAAGCCGTCCTACTCTTCACAACTAATCGACGATTACCCAAAAGCACCGCCTATAGTCTAGAAGCGGTCTTATTACCACCCCGGTCAACACCCAAACAAGAGAGAGCCCGCCTACTGCGGTAGGTAGGCGTCCGCTTAGCGACACGCCATGGTCGCGAGACTGGCCACATCTCTGCGGGCTGTCCCGAATACCTATCTGAACAGTGTTCAGCGCGTAGATGCTGCTCTGTATAGAATCAATGTGAAATTATGTACACTACACATACAAGGCGGGAAAGGAGAAGCCTAGCCAGGCCTAGGAGGGTCAACAGCTGGGATTGACCCTTAAACTACGCGATCCAAGAATGTATGCCGAGAAGGCACTAAGCAAAAGAGAACGCCAGCCCCTTGCTTATCTTTACCCGTGGTTCAATCCATAAAAAAAAAAAAACATTGCCTGGCCACTATTGTTCATCACTGCGTGCCGAAAGAGCGGCAGTGTCACACGCGGGTCCACCTCATTAATTGGCACCCATCCCAACCGACTTTATTCTTTGTTTAGATCGAACCCCCTCAGGCAAGAGGAGATGAAGCAGGACCCACCTTAACAACGAAAACAACATCGCAAGGCGGATCACGCGCAGGCGGTAAATATTCAAATATCCACTTTGACACCTCATCTGCTGCCCAGGGTCACGTTTCTCGCTGGTTTTCGACTTCGCAGCCAGCAAGAATGTGGACCGGTTCCGAGACAATAAGCACAAGTTGCCAACCAAGGACTCCGCTATAATGACCCAGATGTTGGTACAAAAAGTGGTACTCTACACACGGGAAATAGCAACATTCACGGCAATAAATCATACCAACACAAGACACCTACCTACGCCGGAGAGCGCTCAATCTGATCGATCGCGTCCATCGTCGAGGAATCTTGGTCGGACACACGTGTTGGGAAAAAATAAAAATAAAAAAGCAAATACCAGGACGGTCAACACCACCACCACGACCCGCAAAGGCACCAAAAACTACAACGGAGATAATATTTATGGGGTCGCACTGGGAACTACGACAATGAACAGCACAGCGTTTCTGTTTCAAGCCTCCCTTGATGCACCAAACCGGCGCCTAAACTTCTGCCAAGAAAAAAGCTAGTATCGAACGACACCAAACCAGCAGCAGCGGCATTACCTGCCATCCCATATTCCAATCAAAATTACCACATCAACCTGTAAGCACGTGCGTCAATCACTTGTGGTATGGTTGCACGTTCTTCCAAACACCATTGCCGCACGTAAGAAGTGACGACAGCAGTATCAGCAGTGATCTGCAGTAGCAGCAGGCTTCCATGAATCCTGGCCACAAGTACGCATGCCTCTGCAAATGTCTTAAGCGAAACGATAACCGACAGGGTTCCCTCAAATCCACATGCATGTCATCCCAAATGTCGAGACAAGGCGACACCTAACCGCAACAAAAATTCCGAGGAGACGCCAAGCATGTAACGACTTAAAAGACAGCGAAGAGCAACGAATATCCACATCGTGTGCGGACCGGACCACACCTTGGTAAAAGACGCAACAAAACAGCGAAAAAAAAGAAACGAGAAAAAAACACCACTATATTAAACCTCTTTTGTGCTCTCGTTCTCCAAGAACCACACCGGCTATCGACTCTACGCAGCCCCCGTAATCGCCGCAGTAGTAGAAGTAAGGGCTCATTCACGTCTGCGCTGAGAAAAAGGGGAGCTGCGCGAGGAGTGTCGCCGAGGTCGGACGGGCATCAGGGTCAACTATCAGCGTGTTGCGCAACACATCCGCCGCAGGCGTAGACATTCTCCGCACGTAGTTGCGCCTCTCCAGCATCATTCCTGCCCCGTGCTCCTCCAAGATCGTGTAGCCGTAAATGTCTGAACTGTATAATTGCGCAAAGTGGCGAGGGAAAGTAGTCTTTGTTGGTGATGCTGTGGACGTGACTGCTGCTGCTGCTGCTGCTGCTGCATCTCTTAAGTGGTTTGCCCACAAGTTCGTCATCTCTGCAAAGCCTGATCCAACTCAGCGCTTGCGACTGCTCCAAGGTATCCGGCGCGGGAGTGAGCGACTTGCGCTGAACTACACATGTTTTTCCTTCGTGCAGAAGAAGACCATTAGGGGTCTCGTCAAGTGTACCCGATGACCCGTGATGGTAGATAGTACCTGGGGGAAACTCTGATTCCAAAGTTGCGTCTTGGAGTGTTCGAGTCTCGTAGACGTTACCGTTATACGGAAGGAAAATGGCTTCGACTACTTGTACCTTAGTAGGGACAAGAGCCGGCGACAATACGCAGGACACACGCAGGGAAATCGCGGCGGCCCCCCTTGCAACCGACAACAAGCAATAGCAGCGATAACATGCATCATTCAAAGAAAGAGTCGTCAATACGTACCTGTAGCTTTGCGGCATCAATCATTCAACAGCAACGTCGCGAACACGTACCGATGGTTACACGAATCATTCAACAAAAACGTCACCGACAGGTACCTGTGGCAACATGAATCATCAATAAGACGTCACCAACACGTACGTATAGATTCCTCGATCCACCAACGGTACGCGTGTGGGTGCCGTCCACTGTTCCTCCCCGACAAGGCACAGCAGCAGCGAAACCGCCACGGACCAAATATCTGCGCTCCGCCCGTCGTACTCTCGGTTCTCCCAGATCTCCGGTGCCATGTATCTGCAAATTTCATCCCGGAGAAAACACATACGTCGGTGGTCAGCTGAGATGCTATCGATCGAGCATTCTCGTAGGCACATTCGTAACTTACTACGACACGGGATGGGAGCGATTCCAAGCAGTTGAGGATATAGGGACAAGCTGTGACAGCAAGAGCAGCAATCGACTACACAGGGCTCCTCTTCCTCCGATATCGGCACCGGTCGTTTCCATTCGGTACAAGTTAGCTGCGTTGTGGTCGAAGCGCGCACCTGGTGCGAGATGTATTCCAGTCAAGTTGATGGGTGAATCGACCGGCGTAATACAAACATACTTCGTGGAACACAAAGCTGCAATAACCGCAACAACACCAACAGCGGAAACAGCAGACACGAGAACGCAACAGTTTTTCAAGCCCAACCTCAAACCTTGCCTCATCTTCCCAAACACATGCTGGTCGCGCATTGGAACCACCTGTCCGTTAGGACCCGTCTGCAGTCGCTGCACCATGCCGAAGTCCATTACCACCGCCGCCTCCCCGTTGTTGGTGATCACAACGTTCTCAGGGCTCACGTCGTGGTGGCAGAGGCCCTGACGGATGAAGGATGGGGGACGAGAAACATCGAAGGAGAAGCGATAAAAGCAGAGACAAATATAAAGGCAAAGAGGTAAGCTTGCTACATAGAGCAAGTGCCGAGCAAAGGCAACTGCAGAAGGTTAGTACTAAAGATTCTGTAGATTCTTACAGCAGAACTGCCGCAGCATCGGGCGTGATATTTCCAAGCGGGATACTATTCACCAACGATTCAAAGTCTTAAACCGGGTGTATTCCGCGCTGCATTGAAACGGAAGTTGGTTGTGAAAGAGAACACGGTATCAGCATCTCCTATGCGGGAAGAGGGGGCCTTGTCATGATGCGCATCGCGCCAGCAGGTCAACGTCCAACGCGCAGCTCATCAGCCGCACGACACCGTCCGAAATAAAAATCGACCTCCTCTCACAAGCCTTACCAGAAGCCTAGCATATTTTGTGTTGAAAACGGCTTGGTGAGCGCACTTCACACGCCGCGATCGAATTGGATGAGGCCTGCCTTCTCTTTCGGGGTCTGCTTCTGAGATGCAAGATCGACGACGACCGTCCTCAGAGAAAGACATACTGGTATGCTACTCGTTGGTAGGCGGAGCAGCGTCCCCTTACTCCTGATATGGAATACCACCAACAGCAGAGTTAACTCAGCAGGTCGTAACCCACCTGCCGTGTTTGTCGCAGGGAATTTCTTGCTTGACTCGCCCCCTTTGAGAAGCATGAAACCCACAGCAGTAATTGGAATGGCCACTTGCAGTCCGCACAAGAAATAACCAAGCAAGACCAAGAAGACACGCCCCATTGCTATCGATCGAATTTTCAAGCCCGCCAGTTCCGGAACCACGACAGTGCTAACGCTATCGCCGAACGACACGCGTTTGAAAATGTCATCTCATCTCGACGAGACCCTTCCCTTCCAGTACCACCCGTTACGGCACCGTCGTTCTCTCCGCTGTAACATGTATGAACCATTGGAGAGTTTCAGGAAGTTTCTTCCGGTGTGTTGCACTTGCACTGTAGCAAAAATAGCATCACAGAGCCCAAGCATAACTCGCCGACGCTAGGATGCACCGAGCAGAAGCACAGATTCAAACCATACTTTCGAGCGTAAATCGCCTCAAAGAGCGTTCATTTAATTGGCCAAAAAATCAAAGACAACTTACATTCTTACCGGAAAACGGAAGCATGTGATAAGAAAAAATACCGCAAAAAGGACCGAAGCCTACGTCCAGGAATGAACACCGCCATCGCGCTCACACCTTCCCCTGGAAGTGGTCCTTCGTGGTTGTCCTCACCTGCTGGTGTATGTGCGCCAACCCCAGAAGTATTTGCCGGAACCACCTTCTTGCCTTGTCCTCGCCTATTCCGTCCACTTCTACCCATGAAAGCAAGTCGCCCTCATTGCAGAAGGGGGTTACCACGAACAAGTGCGTGCTGGGGAGAAGGGGGGGGGCGGCAGTTCGGCAGCTAAGAATCGCAGGTGGGTGTGTCGTAAGGAGGCACGTGCATCAACGAGGGGCCATTATGCGTTCGGAAACGAAACACTGGCATAGACTGCTCGTTCGGAAGACGTGTAGAGAGCAAAGAGGCAACGCACCTCACCCGTTTCCGCGAAGATCGAATCGATCACCTTGCACTGCGTAGCCCAAACTTCAGCAGCAGCTACGTTAGCGACGGACTAACAACCTCCCTCTAGACATGGCTTCTTCACCCACATGGCAGTTACAGCGTTCACGTCGAAGCCCGGACCCCACCGAGTGCAGTGCAAACGAAGGTTCTTCCTACGGCCGACAGAAAAAATGATCGCTCAATCCCATGGAAAGGAGTAGGATCGAAATACCAGAGACAAGATTGGCAGAATGCGGGCTCCCACGTATCACGGCGATTGCTGCATATATTTTCATACTTTGGCTCCACCCAAGCAAGATGACCAATACTATCGTGTGGAAGTTTAACTCAGCGCCGATCTTTGTCGCCGAAAGCAGCACCGCTGTTACGTTTATTTTCCACCGTCTGTTGTGCCGTATCATGGTGCTTGTGCTTGCGTGTGTACAGGAGGAGGCCGACTAATCGACTCCGTCAGAGTCCCAGATACTGTCTAACGTTGGCCAAGAAACTTCTCTAGAAAAAACAAAGCATTGCATCAAAGCCTGAAGCGCCTCGATCACGCTACGACTTCTTCCAAACACATCTACAAGCGCCTCACCGGTGACACAAGTCACCAAACAGCAATCAACCGGCCCTCAGGTGCAACATTCGCATCGGATTGAGGTGCACACCCAACCCAGGCGGGCTGCTGCTTGCCCAGTGGCAGCGTGAGACTCACCTCGACATGCACGCTGATATCACCGACATTACGTGCCGGTGCCCACCCCCTTGCATCAAGTGCTTCTGCAACGTCAGCCAGACGGCCAAAAAGAAATGTGGTTGGTACAACGCACGGACGGACAGATAGACGCAGAAAGGGGAGGGTGAAACGGTTGGATTGAGATGAGGGACATGGACAGAACTAAAAACATAGTCATGAACAAGCAATGTCCGCGGCGATTCCACAACAGCAGTGGACCCGACGCTGACCATGCAGCTCCGTGGCTGAATCAGCTGGCTCGGATCGCGGACGCCGTGTGTCCCCGTCGCATTTGCGACAAAAGTAACAGTCGGGTTGCTCCTACTCTACTTGTGCAACTTGGCCAACCCCCCGACCCCGAAGTTGCCAGCGGAATGGGCGGTACAAACAGTCAGTCGTGCCTCGTCGTAAATGGCCCCATGCACACCGGCCAGCGTGAGAAATTGCACTGCCGAAGCGTAATCCCACTTACCATGACGGCGATTTCTTTGAAGGCGTTCTCCTGCGAAACTGTTGCCATTCTCTCCAGGCTTGACATCTTTACCGCCACGTGGGTCTGCTCCTCTTCTCTGAAGGGTGTAACAAAAGTCGCCGAACTGACGCGCGCAAAAGAAAAAAATGCGGGGGCGGCAGGCAGCACGGTCAACAGCAACACATAACACCGCAAAAACGGAACGTGCGCTACACGTACATACCCTCCCCGTCTTACACACGTACTGATCTAAACGGCGGAATCGATGCGCGTCCAGTACCTGAAACCCGGCAACACGCAACCCCGGGTGCACGCAGTCCCAAGGGAGCTGTGACAAGCCGATTTCCCCAGGGTCAGGTGCTCGGCCCACTCCTCTGGAGCACTGTGCTATGCACCATGACAACGCTATTTGGACAAAACGGCTCAATAGTTCTAGGACCATCAGAACGGCCACACCGGCGCCAACATGCATTGTCGGCGCTTGAACCATCGGAATAATGACACCCGTCATTCTTCTCCTTGTGTATGGCAGGTGCTATACTGCATCGCCGCCAGTTGCTGCTGAAATTCCTAATTGGCCGTGACTTGGAGCAGGGCAGCTCATGTGCTCGGAATGAGACAGTCGTGTTAAAATGTAGTACGTGACTGCTTGTTCTCGACTCGTGTGATGCCTCGACAAGCATCTGCCTTACAGAAATGTAGGTGGGTCGCCGAAATTCGAACCTCTAAGATACCTCGCACACAGTAACAACGACCGCCTTCGTCGATTGTTCAGCTACATACATAAGCGTCGGCAATTTCTATTACAAAAATACTACACGCACCCTGGAGCATGTTAGTGCACAGCACATTAGCCGAGAGACCATTCGAAACTAAGCAAAGCTTATCACGAAGTAATAAGAGTGGACCGAAAATCTGCCCGCGAATAAATAACCCTGAACACCACGCTACATGTGGGTTCTTGCAGAATCCTGAATAGAGTCGACCGATATACTCTACCCGCGAAGAAGCAACCCTGAACATCACGCTACACAATGTGGGTTCTTATCGTAGTTCCAGCACAGTCGGCCGAAAGATCTACCCGCGAACAAACATGAACACCCACTCTGCACAACTGCGAGTTCTTCTTACAGCAGTCGGCCGAAAAACCTACTCTGGACACCAGGACCCAGGAACTGCTGTAGTTTCTCACTCGTAAGGGTCGGGCCACCACCCCTCGATACCGTGGAAGACTGCGCCGAAAATCGAATCGACCAATCGCCTCTGGAGCCAGAAAGTCCTGCCGCTCGGCAATCTAACCAAGGTGGGGTCTTCCGTCGCTGCCGGCCCCGGCACGATCTCTTGCCTGGTTTGGGTCGGTCGTCCACCACCAAGGTGTATTGGTGAGGCGGAGCGCGAAGCAGTTGACATCGGGGTGCACGAGGAGGCTTTGTCGCGAGAGTGGCTTTTCTGAGCCGAGCGAGGGAAGGGTTGGAAACAGTGTGCATCGGGTAACCCCGCCAACCGGCGGGAACGAACATGGATGTGTGGGGGTTGATGTACGACGGCAACAGCAGCACTAACAAGTTTGAAAGAGAGTTCGATGAGTCTTGGTGCACTCCGGCAATCTCCAGGGTGCTCGCCACCAACAGGCATCGATCGCTCCTCTACAGCCGCCTCAATTGCGCACCCACAGCCACAGCAGCGTACGAACAACACAAGGTGTTTGCATTTCAGCTGTGCTGTACTCATACATACGACACTAAAAAAGCAGCGGCGGGAGAGCCGCCGTTGCACCTGAAATCAACTATTCGTATGTTGGTGACAAGCATGACGACAACTAGGACGCGAGGACTCACGGCATCATCATTGTGCTTGATTGCTGCGGGGTGGGTTTGTTCGGGTGCGTTTCATGTCGGCGGTGCCGGGAAGGTCAGCAGATGTGCTGTTTCGTCAAGGCACCTCTTGCTTGTGCAAGCAGTGTTGGGTTGAACACAAGCAAGTAGGTCACACGAAGACGCAAACCTGTCTGCATGCCGATCATCGAAGCAAATGTGGGTGCGAACCAGTTCACCTGCAGTCTTCAAGGTGGGGGAACGGAAAGCCGACCAAGGTCGATATCACGTGTGGCCATGTTGATGGGTGGGTATAGGCAGCCATCCTTAACGCTCGTCTGTTCTGTCGCTCTGCTGCTTCTCTGCTGTCATGCAGCGTGCTGTCGGCTGGTGTGTGGTCCCACGAGGATCTATAGACACGCAAGTAGTATTTTCCCACAGGAACCAACCCCGCAGTCCTCTGCTCCCGCGGGTCCCCCGCGGGACTGTTAGGTCACCAATGGAATATGACCAATCTTAAGACTTTGCAGGTCATATACCATTGCAGGTCACTAACCAAAGAACTAGATCGGGAGGTGGAATATTTTCTTGTTGAAAAACGTGCCTGCAGTAGGCTCGTACGTTGCTATCATTGGCCCGTTTGCTACGCAGCATCAGCAGAATATTGATTTAGGTGTGGGGGGCGCCAATCAATCAAAAAAGAACGTAGATGACCAAAAAAAATTATGTCTTGGAAAAACAAAGACATCTCCACACGGACTCGACCCCGTGACTTCGAGAGTCAGGGTGGTATTCATCATCATCAGCTAGAGAGGGGGTGTGGTATTCACCATCATCAGCTAGAGGGGCTCAAAAAAAAAAAATAGGACGACAACACCCACACACATAGGCGGGTGTGGGAAGCGTTCCCCGTTCTCCTTTTATTTTATTTTGATCGGTCTCCTCGACGCTCTTTCTCGTTTGGTGCGGTAGCTGGTCTTTCTTTCTATCATTTTGTTTCTCTTCCGAGTGGTTTTTGTACCCTATTTTTTTCTGTTTCTTCGTGGGGTCGTGTATGCCGGGTTTTGAGACCACGGGCTCCCAATCTTTTTTTTTTTAGAGCTAATGTGAGAAACAACAACAACAAAACAACATAGAAGCCCGGGCACTTGAAGCCAGCACAGGTCGTGATGTTCCCACTCCAGCATTTGGTTCATTTCTTTCTACGCCTTACAAAATGGGCATGCATGATTCTGTTTTCCACATCCAAGTTGGTTTTCTCAGTCGCTTATGATACTAAAGGCACGACCATGATTCTGTTCACTTTCGTGACTGGGTTCTTCCTGGCTTCCTGGATCTTTCGCGTTTGTTTTTGTTCTGCCGGCATCGAATAGACCGCTGAGTCATGACACACGACACACACGACACACGACACACACGTGTGAACGTGCGCACGAACCCTGGCACGAACAGATTCCCACACGGTCAACCGCACGCACCCGTGGTGCCACAAAGGTTTAGTGCCCACCAGCAGCGGAACCCTCACCACATGAAGACTGTGATGGGTGACTGATGACTATTTGCTGTACTGCTGTATGTAGGTGCTGTCGTGCTGTCGGAAAGCGGAGGAGAGGAGAGAGAGGGCGCCGATTTCTTTACCCCAAACAAGAAAACACGATGACATGTACATGATGATGGTATACATGGATACAGCAGGAGCAGCAGTAGACATATATCTTTTGCACAGCAGTTCTACATGTCACGCTACCCCGCCGCCGAAGCAGCACACTGGCGCAAGGCATGGCACCGCCTCCAATGCCACTTGGTTGGGTAGGGATTCCTTTGGAGAGAAGAAGCACACACGGAAGTACGGTTTGTTGGGATGCATGCATGCGAAACGAAATGAAAACAAAACGCCCAAGCAAGCGGCAGCAGCAGCAGCAACCCGCGGCAGCAGCAGCACGAGCCGCGCGAGAGATAGACTATGCCTTGTGGTGGCAGTTGGTTGAAGAGGGACAAGGAATACACACACAAACACACACACGCAGGAGAACTCGGGGAGAGGCCTCGTAGGCTTGGCCCTCAGTTCTGCAACCACATTCCCAAGGCAAGGAAGGGCACACAACACATCAGCGAGAGCATGATCTTTCGTACCAGATAATGACAGGGACTATCATGCATACTATCGTCCCTGGAGTCACGAAAACCCTCTCAAAAACGCGAAGGCACGGGGGGACGTGCTGTTGCTGTCCCTTGCCAACGTGCGACGCAGGGATGTCTAGTCCGATTCCATAGCAGGGGTGTCCATAGCGCTCGTCCGAAAAATCGCAACAAGCAGGAGGAAAAACGGCCTCATGATCGCGGTTCTGCGTGCTGGACTCGAGGTCCACAGCAGCGCGGGATGCAGGGTGCTGCGGAGCATTGCAACTCCCAGGCTTTCAACTTTCTGTAGACTATAGGGGACGTGCTGTTGCTGTCTCCGGTCGTTACTTGGTTCCTTCTCGAGCAGTCTAGTCGTACCGTCAAGCCGTCGTCGATGCAGGCACTGTACCCACAGCGTACCCACAGCTCAATTCGGTTCGAAATTTTTTCTACGAGTTATCGTGCATGCTAGCATGCACGATTCGGGGGTGTAATTACGAAAGGGTAAATTGAAAACATTCAACAGCACCATCGTTGGCAGCGTCCTATCCCACGATTGACGTACCACGAGAAGCTCATGTCAAGAGATCCTGTGATATGACAACACAAATCAACTGGAAGCGTCCACGTCAGAAAATTGAATCTTCCACAACTTACACGGAGGGCTTCCATGACTTTCATACGAGACCCCGAGTTGGGGGAGTTTTTTCCGCGCGCACCATCACAACAGCATAACCCGTGCTGCGGAAAGTACCTGCAGTAGGCTGGGTCGTGCGCCCCCCGTGAATATGTGTTGCTTTTGTTTTGGTACACACACCCGAAATGTTGTTGATGCGATGTTGTTGATGCGATGTTGATGCGAATCGTTGTTGTCAGCACTCCGTATGCGTTAATAAATGAAAAAGTAGAAAAAAATGCCCCACCACTCAGAACACAGCAGCAGCAGAATATTTGAACTAGCACGCGAGTTGTCGCCGATCGCGAGCCCCTCCTCACTACGCCCTGTCGTGGTCTGCAAACCACACGCGAACACCCTCTGTGATATGCAGATAGTGAAAGCCGCGAGCTGTAGAGGAGGAGATGCGTGGTAGCTGGTCTGAACACGTGCCAAAGTTGGCCACTCGGTGTGGACGAGGTCAAAAAAAGAACACAGCAGCAGCAGAACCAAACCGACACACACGTGTCCCAAATGACAGTTGAAGGACGCCGCAAAGAGAGGACAAACCGGGTGTGAACGAGTGACTTAGGGGTTGGTGCAAGGAAACAACGACGCGAGAAGTGTTCACCTATTAGGAGTAGGCTTGGGCACTCGTTTTTTTTGCAGAACGTCGCCAATTGGCGCAGTTATCGATGAAACGGATTGTGAATAGAGTACATATCGGCACCGAACGCAGCGACGCGGGCACGAAATGAGAAACGCTTGGGTGCGGAATGATGGCCTTGTTACGCTACAGCTCATGCACTTTTCCGCACCGAAAACGATCCTCAAACGGCTTGTTTATCGGTGCAAAGGTGGTGCGAACACACACACGCACACACGGACATCAATTTGAGAACAACAGTAATTAATTCAGGGGTCGGGCTGACAGGCGGTGTTATTCAACGTGCGCAGAACCCAGGCGGGGAAACAAAAGGACCCATCTACTAGACCCCGAGTGGGGGGAGTTTTTTCCGCGCGCACCATCACAACAGCATAACCCGTGCTGCGGAAAGTACCTGCAGTAGGCTGGGTCGTGCGCCCCCCGTGAATATGTGTTGCTTTTGTTTTGGTACACACACCCGAAATGTTGTTGATGCGATGTTGTTGATGCGAATCGTTGTTGTCAGCACTCCGTATGCGTTAATCGTATGCGTAAATAAATGAAGAAGTAGAAAAAAATGCCCCACCACTCAGAACACAGCAGCAGCAGAATATTTGAACTAGCACGCGAGTTGTCGCCGATCGCGAGCCCCTCCTCACTACGCCCTGTCGTGGTCTGCAAACCACACGCGAACACCCTCTGTGATATGCAGATAGTGAAAGCCGCGAGCTGTAGAGGAGGAGATGCGTGGTAGCTGGTCTGAACACGTGCCAAAGTTGGCCACTCGGTGTGGACGAGGTCAAAAAAAGAACACAGCAGCAGCAGAACCAAACCGACACACACATGTCCCAAATGACAGTTGGAGGACGCCGCAAAGAGAGGACAAACCGGGTGTGAACGAGTGACTTAGGGGTTGGTGCAAGGAAACAACGACGCGAGAAGTGTTCACCTATTAGGAGTAGGCTTGGGCACTCGTTTTTTTTGCAGAACGTCGCCAATTGGCGCAGTTATCGATGAAACGGATTGTGAGTAGAGTATACCTCGGCACCGAACGCAGCGACGCGGGCACGAAATGAGAAACGCTTGGGTGCGGAATGATGGCCTTGTGACGCTACAGCTTGTGCACTTTTCCGCACCGAAAACGATCCTCAAACGGCTTGTTTATCGGTGCAAAGGTGGTGCGAACACACACACGCACACACGGACATCAATTTGAGAACAACAGTAATTAATTCAGGGGTCGGGCTGACAGGCGGTGTTATTCAACGTGCGCAGAACCCAGGCGGGGAAACAAAAAGGACCCATCTAAAACAGTTTTTTTGCGAAAAAAAAACTCCGCTATCGCTCCGGGGTTTTTTTCGCACGCGCGCTTCGCGCGCGAAAAAAACTCCTAAAAGTAAAACCGATGGCTTACGCCACGCTGTTTGCAAAAACTACGTTGTCAGTGCAGGTTTCCACCACTAACAGTCCATGAGACCGCAGCAATGCGCGGCCCATGGTCTTTGTCAAACACTTCATTCCCTGCCCAATCAAACCCTTAAACGTTATTCCCATGGGCAAGGGAAAGACTTGAATGTAGGCAACATGATATGTACTCAACTTTCAAGTTGATACTGTCGCAACAACGCGTGTCCTGAGATAGCTGAAGCAACCGAATGCGGGATGTCGCCAGCTACCGCAGTATACTGCTGTTGGCATTGAGTCACTTACTGAATACAACTGTGAAGCAGCCACGGCAGAGTTCGAAACCCTGGACGGATCTACACGTAGCTTGCTGGACACCTCTCCTCAAAAGTTTTCGAAGCCGTTCCTCGGACTTTGGTGAAGACTACATCATTCGAAAATCCCGTTGCACTTTTTTGGGTAGGTTAGCCTGTGACAACCGGAATCGACCGCGTTATGTGTTAGACTAGTACGGACAGAAGAAGGTACTGGGTAGAGAGAACGGAACGGTTTTTAATGTGAAGACAACAACAACAACAACAACAACAACTCCTTGGATCGAGCCGACCTCCGTTCCAGCACCACTTGCGCTGTACAGATGCCGCCGCAGCCAGGGAAAAAACAAGCCCAACACAAGGTGCCCAAAACCTCGGGTGCGTACACGGAGGCAAAGCCAGCAAAGCCAGCAAAGCCAGCAAAGCTAGCCAAGCACGTTCCGCGAGGGGTCGCAGAGCGGGATTCCGACGTAGCACCTCCCCCATTCGTTGCTGTTGATCATTCATGTACATGACGTCACAAGGGCCCCCAAAAGTCGCACCGTGATGCGGCCGCCCCGAAAAACCTCAAGCGGCCCTACTCCTGCCAGCATCCGCCTCGAACTTTACCGTGAATGTTATTTGGTGCTACTGTCGTCGTCATCGTTGCCACTCTATTATCTTGCAAATAAATGTACTGCTGCTGTGTTGTACTTGTCCAATCACTCCGTACTGTACAGTAGCTCACTTCGGATGCTATCCATCACACTGCAGGAACGCGCCGGCCTACCAACTGCTGAAGTAGATATACAAGGAATCACCCCCCACCCCCCCCACAAACACAACCCATTCTCGCTGTTGTAGGGAAAATACACAAGGAAAGCCGAAATACATTAATTTCAAAGGAGAGAATATCCCCTCAATCCCTGTGGTTCGTTCGATGCTGCACCCCACACATTCATGTGACACAATGGTGTCTAGACTACCTTAGACTAATGTTCACTACCATCGCCGTGGCGACCTCGTGCGATCCACCAAGCAACACGGTATCGTACGCTTCCGCCGAAATGCACCCTCGAGAGTCGGCACCACCACCGATCACAATCGCCAGTCTCTTCTTGGCTGGTTCTTTAAACGGTGGGACGCAGTGCAGAACGCGGAAACCGGTTTTCTTCACGGCGCGTAGGTGTTGCTGCTGGACGGAAGCCACTCCCCCTCCTTGACGAACACTTGGCAGCCCGCTGCGGATGTCATGGACAGCGTGGCTCCCGCGGGAAGCCTCAGCCAGCTCCGTTTTGTGAAGGTCTCGCTCTCTGCGGGGTGAGTAAGAACGAGGGCACGTCGTCACCGGGAAGTCGAGGACTACTGTACAGTACAAGCACTGTACGAAACAATCACTGAAAACTTCACAAGTTCCGGTGTTTATGCCCACCCAGGACATGGGCTGCAACGTCGTCCTTCCTACAATGGCAACTAGGCACGTTTCAATACTGGATCGGGTTTGAACGTTGGATCATTTCGCCCAGCGCCTCGGAACGTATAGTAGACTAGAGCTGCAGAGGGTTTACCCGCGACTGGCCGTGAAAACGGTGTTAGATATTAGCAATGGCTCGCAAGCAGGTCGGACAAAAGCGAACTTGGCATTCAAGGCAAGGAACTACTGTAGCACGCAGGGGTATTGTAATCGAGTGAAAGAAAATAATAAATACCAAATGAAACACAGGAGTTGAACCCGGACACGTTCGGGGTCAAGCCCGGCAGTTTGTACGGGTGGGTCCAACACGACTCTCGATACGGAGGACGAACGTTCTCCAGGCAAGGATCGCTCTGGGATAGACACCGGTAGGGTAAATAGGTGGCGCCAAAGTAACTACCACGTGCAGTCAAACCGAGTACATCGCTGCTGAAGACGAGGATGCAGCATCTCACCATCATGTGCCTCAGCCTCCCCTTCAAGCACCAGAAACTCGGTCATCTTGTCGCACTCGCGCTCGACCTTCGCGCCAGCATCCCATTTCTCGATTCGCATGGATTCGACATGATCGGGGTGCCTGTGCCGTGTGGGCATTGCGGGATGGGCGACGTTACGTGGTACACGACAAGGATTCAAAGTTCCTATGTACCATCGTTCTTCATGATGAATATACTGGGACCCCCACAACCAAGTTACGCGGTTGTCCCTTCTAGCAGCTGGGCAACGACAAATCAACACCAAACAAAAAATGTTCGCCGAAATAGCCTTGTGCTTGCTGTTCGCGGGCATGATATATCGGCTCGAGGGCTCTATGATACGGCTTGATAGGCAGAGCAGATTCAACCGAAACGCATGGTGGTCCCTACGCCCCGACTCGAACGTTCGTTCAGCACCGGCAGCAAGGACAAAACGGCACACCCCTTGGTAGCCAAAACTTGCCGAGCGCGAGTCGACACCACGCTTGGCACAACCATAGCGACGCCCCCCGACAGCCTGAGCAAGAGCTTTAAGCACGAAGGCAAATACACCAACGTGTACCCCACCGTCTCCAAAACCGCAGCACGAAACACTACTTCCGGACTGACTTTTCACTGAGCCCTACAGGACGGCAGCACACAACGGGGGTCCCGCAGACTCACGAATACAGCTCCTTGGCCTTCACCCCAGGGATGTCGGTGTCTTCCCACTGCATGCTGTTGGTGTCGAGGCGAGTGTGCTTGCGAGAAGGGCCGCCGTGTTGCCGAAGCTTTACCCAGAGCACACAACCGTCCCTGGAGCACGGAGCGTGACGGAACCCCTGCAAACGTGTCGAGTGGGGGTGGCGGAGCAACAGAGCGGGAGGGGGGGGGGTTACTCAATAGTCGTGCATGCCGTAGTCGTTAGACCATTGACGTCGCATCCCTACAAAGCCGGGACGGAGCATGTCGGGGTCTCACCGGACCAGGCTCTCAGGTAATCGGCGAGTCGCATGAAGGGTGCGCTGCATCCTGCTAAGGGTGTTCGGCATCTTGGCTATACTTCCTTGCGTACGGATGACAGCTGCGTATGACTTAATTTACTTTCTGGTGCTTTCACTTCCAGAGACAGTTGTAAGCACTGTGTAACTGCCTCGAGGGTGCTTGACCATTTTAACACAACGTGGTGCGATCATCCCCTTTGCGCGGAGTTAGGTTGCTCGACCCCGTACAACATACTCGGCGACCATTATGGTTACCCCACAAAAAAACAGAGGCAAAAAAAATACATCCAAGTATTAAGTAAAGCGGCAACCTGGTTGCCGAGCTCACGAAGTGATCCGCTTGTTTTACAACGTCATTGCCGAGCGGCGAAAACCCAACGCCGATGGCAAACACCGAGGGGGCGGAGCGCGAGGGGGGGGGGGCGGAAACCTTCACGACAATACCTACATCGTTGGCGTGCGAACTCTTTGCTGCATAAATCCTTGCTGTTCATCCTGTTGTTCGTGTTGTTTTCGTGGGTGGTCGTGGTGGTTAGCCACATGAGCTCGTCACCCAAATCTAGTCTGTATTCACAAGCCACTCACAATATCGCG
Source organism: Ectocarpus sp. CCAP 1310/34 (assembly GCA_902602495.3). Taxonomy (NCBI): domain Eukaryota; class Phaeophyceae; order Ectocarpales; family Ectocarpaceae; genus Ectocarpus; species Ectocarpus sp. CCAP 1310/34. The sequence goes on from CACKRE030003592.1 coordinate 32,081, forward strand.
TACAAGGAGGATAGAGACTGAAGAGGCGGCGGAGAGGGTTGGGTCACAGAGTTACGGCCAGCGCGATAGCGTGGTACGTCTTCTGATACAGCGTACCATTTTGGCGTAGCGGTAGCTCTTATAGCAGCTGCATGAAAGACCAGCTCTGAGGAGCAGAACGTTACAAAACATCTTGGGGGGTCTTGAAGGACTTCGGGACCTCACAAACAAAACGCATGCAGCCACAATCCGGCTTCGTTTGAAACAATCCGCGCCCCGTACCTCCGGATTGAGCATGTACGTGCCGGTGGGATGGTCTCCGTTGGCATCTTCGTCAATTTTACGAACGCCAACGTAGAGAAGGTAGACCAACACACACACGCCACGCGAGTGAGAGGGAAGAGAAGAGGTAGAGGGAAAGAGGGGGAAAGGGCAGCGTACGGGGCGAGCGCGATACGGTGTGTTATCCTGACGAAAAACCGGGGGCGTGAAAGCGCACGCTCGATCTCCGAAAAAACAACGCATCGTTCATCGTCAACGAGAGTTGCCAAACAACGTACTAGAACAGTTGACAGCTTGCGTGCGGAACATTGGAGTCTTGTATGCATTAGGACGGGGTGGTCTTGTTAGGTCCGGTAACAGCGACGGCCAGGGGAAAACTCTTAGACGTATTCAAGGTTTCTAAGAGGGGGCATCAAGGGACACATGAAACCCATGGGAGAATGAGCCAGGACGGCTTGCCTGCCAGGATATGACACAGCGAAAAAACGTGAAACTGTGCCATGGTCTATATTACCGTAGTTTCTGCCGTTGATTCGATGTCCACCGGTGAACACGCCAAAGAAATAGGACTCAATGCACACGAAAGGTCACCTTGCCACGAACCCTCAAGGACCAAGATCTCTTCACCGTCTGGGTGACCATGCTCATTAAACTGGCTGTTGGCGTCGTAGCGCACCTCGCGGGCGAAAAGGTCCAACCGGGGAACAAGGTAACAGAGGACAAGTTGAGCGATAATTGCACAATGTTGTTGAGCCCTCGCAAAGTTCGTGGAGCAGACGCAAACATGCGGCGCGCCATGAGCAAGAAGGAGACCGCTACTTCATTTGTTGAGCTACTCGAGTGCCTGAAACTTTCTGCTCTTCGCGCAATCCGTTCGACCCCCTTAGCATTCCTCGCTGTTTCTTTGCTTTTCAGCTGCAGCTTCCAACAATAGACTAGGCGGTCTCGCGCGCGAGCGTCGCTCACCACAGAAGTAACTCTGCCAGACTCTTGGGGGCCTTCCAGAGCAACTCGCTTCCTCCAAACAGAGGGAGATGGAGACGGTGCCCATTCCATTCCGCTGGTGTGAACGCTGACCCGCACGCTCCTGGGAAGTGAACACGGACCGTAGCACGCATCGGGGAAATCGTGTAAAAGGTTGTGTATTTGTAACGCATGGGTGTCACAGTCTGAGGGCAACGTGCACACGTATTCGGGTCCACGTGTTGCCTGCCTCAGTTACTTGATGTTTGACCACGCCCTGTTTGTGCTTTTTCTGCCCACGCCTAAACGCACTTAAACTTGCGTGGGATTGGCGGGATGGAGACATCGATCGGCAACGTATCATCTGCTCAACACCGCAGGCATCATCAGCTGTACGATCACCACGAGTCTGCTGCTGTTGTCTAGGGTGTGTCGAGAGCAGCGTCACGTGCTGATCACGATCGCGATGTCCTCACCAAATCACGACCGTGATATCGCGGTCTCTTGCCTGTCCGTACAGATCGCCCCTACGCTTAAATATTCTTCATATCTCTGCATGAAAACAGCAGTGGGCGCTGTTGCCACTGCAACCGGCTGCGACTGCTAGCTTTATCAGCTGTACAAGCGCAGCCACTGCTGTTGCAGGTACGGAAACCGAACGAACGAAGCTCATCTCCACTGCAACAACCCTGGATCGACAGCAGTAGTAGTCAAAGGGTGCGGGTACGGTAGAAAATCCTACAATTGGCTGGTCATACTGCTGTACCGCCTGCTCGAAGCGGACGCACGCGGACCGACGCTCGTTATTCATGTGATGTGATTCAACCTTCAGTCATGTTTTCGTGTTTCGCGCACCTGTCGACCGAAAGTTGAGACGCCATGTTGGTGTTATGAAAGGATCGAAGGTTTGGTGCTGTGAGGAAAAGGACGGCTGGTGTGAGAGATGGAATGATCATAGGTTGCGTGTGGGCACAGCAGGGGCAGCAGCAAGCAGACTGGTGCCGTGTGGAAAGTTGCGGTGCGTTTGAGAATGCCCCGCGTGTGTGGGCAGCTTGCTCCGGACTTCGATATATACTTGCCGGTTCGGGACAACCAAACCAAAAAATGGTTTGGTTCGGACGAGAATTTTCGGAATATTTCTTGTGCTTGATTGTTGATTCGCAGATTCGCAGCAGTCATGAGCTTGACCTAGTCTCCCCCACGTTCGCTGCCAATAACGACTGCTGCTATTAGAAAACCGCTTTCGACCTCTCGCCCTGCCGGAGTGCAATGTTCCGTACTAAACACACCGCAGCCGCCGTTGCCACGTTGGCTGGGCAACGGACAGAGTCCCGTCTGTGATTCCACCACCCCAGATCAATTCCCACCTCTCGCACAACCACACATGCGCCTCGGTTAACCAATGAGCACCACAATCATAACCGGACCAGGGGTATCAACGGTAGAAGTGCGCAATGAAAAATTGCAATGGGTACACGGGAAAAAGAAGTGTTTTGAGCCTCGACCAGAAGAACCTGACGCGGGCAGTTCAAATGTAATGCTGTTGGCATGGCTAGTTTTGCCCGCAAACTGCAAGCTGTTGATACGTCCCTCGCTGATTCTCGCAGCGAAAGTGGACGGTCAGGTGTCATGGTACAGAACCTCTAGTTTCCTGCAGTTTTGGCCTAAGGTGATGCTACGAGTGGCTGCGATGTATGTACCATGGGTAGGGTTCTCGCAGACGGCGTTCGAGTTCTCCGAAGCTGCGACGTTCCGACGGTGCACGAGATTATGTTTTTCATGAACGCATGGGCCCTGGCCATCTTGTCGACCGCGGCGTACCTTTTCGGAGCTATCTGTATTTGGGGTGCTATTTGAATGGGGGGCAGTAAATACATATTCGCCTGGCAAAAAAGGGAAGCTCAGTCGAGCATGTGTGGCTGAACGGGACACAGGGCAATAATAGGCGTATGAATATCCGGGTTTAAGGGACGCGACTGCAGCAGAGGAGAAAGGAGAGTATGAGGGAGATGACAAAATGTGTGACTAGATTACACTCAGGCCGGCCACATACGCACAGATCACCGCAGAGCCACTTGCAGCTCCCCGAGAACGTTTGATGTCTTTCGCAAAAAACTACAACATATTTCAGGTAAAAAAGGGTAAAATACGTGAGAAATGGCATCCTGTCAGTTTTTAGTTCGCCTCGGTGGTCCATCTTGTACAACCGAAAACTACAAACAACCCCAACATACCAGGTATTGCGCCCAGAGGATGTCCCTGGCAGTTGAGCGCTCGTTGCTGTTTTTTCCCTCCTGTCAAGCGCTTCGAATGATACTTTGGCAAACACGCTTGCTTGTTCCTATTTTCGTTCATCGCATTAAACACGCCTAAAGTGGTATCGGACCAGACTCTGAATTTGGGTACTGAAAAGAGGACGAGCGGGGAATCCAAAACGCCCCGCGGGATTGGATTTGAGCATGCCCCGCGACAAGATGCAGTGGGACGTGTCACACATATGCCAAAGGTGACAAACTCCGAAGACTCTTCAATAGTCCACATTCACGAATGAAGTGTGGGCCTCCAGTTGTTACGAAACAAATAGCAAGGAATTGGGTTTCTGACTGCTGCGGTGAGTACACTCGGCACGGTACTAGGCACCGTATTCAAAATCTCAACGCCGTCTTGCCCTAGGGAATTGGCAGAGTGTCAACATTCACTGGTTCTCCAGAGTTTCGATCATGTTCTTGGGAATGGCTTGTTCTTACAGGCTGAATTGGCTGGTAGAAAAATCAACAAGGCGAGGCTACCATGATCTCAACCAGCTATATACTCGCGCTCCCCTAGACAAACCCGCACGAAGCATCACGATATGCAACTCTCTCCGAGGATAGCAGATCCCGGTCGAATATTGACAGCTGAGGTTTCCAACACAATAACAAACAGACGGGGAGCACCCAAAGGAGAACCACCGCAAGCGCGCCAAGAGCATACGCATAGTACACAATATTACAGCTTAGCAACAGCAGTAGGCTACAAGGGTAACAACCGGATGACGCCTTGGGTAACAGAGAGAAAAAACGTAGACACGACAAACCCCAACAAAAAAACGGCCAATGCCGAAGCCTCATGCGCTACTTCGCTTGTGCCTTGTGCATCCAGAAACAAAATATATCTCCAAACTAACACCTGGAATGATGGGCATCGACACCTGATACGTTACGACCACCTAGTCTTGCATGACGTACACGAAACGACGTCATTCGCGAAAAAGCACAACAACTCCCCTGCTTCCAAAAATACAGTCAACGAACCCCTGTCGACGCATGAAGAAGGCCCATCAACGAAAACGGAGCTGAGAGTAGAAGGGCAGTAACCAGTCGCGCACGCTGCGGGTTTCTATTGGAACAAGATTACGTCGACGCCAGGCTTTTTCGTTCGCTTCAAGTCAACTTTCTTGATTCTCACCCACTCACTTCCTTTCTCCGGTAGGTCTTGACTCATCCATCATTAGGAAATGGAGCAGCACGATTTACTTGTTGGTGCGCACGACACAACTGGGAGGGAAGGTCGTGGACAGGCAACGAGAAACAGAGCACGCGAAATTTTAGCTTCTTTGCTTCAAACTGTTTGATGTACGTGCGGGGAAAGAAACATACGAACTGGAACAATTTTAATATACCGCACACCGGGATGAACCGGCCAAGTTCTTGCACACTGCTTGGAATCATCCGCAGAATCAAGTCCCTGCATTCCTTTCTGTCGTGCATCATCATCGTCATGGCATTCACATACAGAGGGGGGCCCGCTATAGTGCCGGTTAGTGTCCAGAGGGAAAAGCGGCACTATACCGGGCACCGGCAGTATTCAGAATAGTGCCTCAATAGGGCCGGTTCGGCAGTATTGAGGCTTCGAATATACCTCAGTAGTGCCGGTCCGGCACTATTGAGGCACTACTGGGGAGGCGGTGTTCTCATGGTGCAGCGCTCAAGCTTTGCGGGGTCAACAGAGTACGATGTGGATCGTGGATCGAAAATGAGTGTAGGATTACTGGACGTCCAAGTCCTCGTTGCCCTCCTTCGATGTTGCCCGATAAAAAAAGACAACAGAGAGAAAGAACGACGACAGGAAGCGCACCGCACGAAAAAATAACGACCATTACTACTACCACAGCTGTTCTCCCCGCCCTCGCAACGTAGCAGCAACTCTCTCTCACGTGTGCCTGGCGCACCCCCTTGGATGTTACAAGAAGAAAAAAACAAAGAAAAGCACGACAGGAAGCGCACCGGAAGCGAATGAAGCAACCATTGCTACATACAACAGCTGCACCCCTTACTCCGTAGGAGCAACAAACTTTATGTCTGCCTGGCGCACCCGCGTAGCGGAATGCGCTGTAATCATTGCCATCTTCGCTTTCGTTAGGAAGAACGCCGCGTCTCCGTTGCTACTCTCATCTGCTGCAGCTTCTAGGACGCTGAAGTGAGGCGACAGCTCAGCATAAGCAGGTGGAGCAGGGTGCTCGGGCCCCGTGTTGCCATCGCCACTGCCCTCCTCTTCGTCCTCCTCCTCGCCGCCTGTTGTCACGTGCGTTCCAGCCAGCAGTGCCGCCATTTCGTCCACTGCGTCCAGTCGAAGAGCCTCTGCCACCTCATCGTCGTCCTCGATGGTAACCCACCCCTGAATGGCGCTCAGCGCTTCTCCCTCGACCGGCACTCCGGGTTCGATGTCGAGTTTTGCGAAGAGCTCGCTGGTCTCCTCGTCTACGGTGCCGGCTCGCTGCTCGTGCGCGTCGCCGACGCTCGTGCTCATCTTGTTGACGGTCTCCGTGAGAGCCTTCAAGTCAGGCTCGGCGATGCTAAACCGAGTCTTTCCGTGTTGTTTGGTGAGCTCAGCCGCCATCTCCGGAGGAAGCGTGTCGGCCTTGACAAAGCACCTGGTCCCAGGCAGCAGAAAATGCAATGCATCCGTTTTTGGGTGGACAAGCGATGTCGGACGGGAGTGACGAAGAATGACTCATAGGAATGCGAGAGAGGACCCTTTCGTAGAACAGGAGAAATAGGCATGTCCGGGTTTTGCAATACTCTTTTGGAAAAAAAGGAAACCCATGCGAACCTATCCGTACAACCGTCCCCACGTATCGCACCACCAAAGCCACGCGCACTTGCGGGAGCTGAAAAAGAAACAGCATTACCACATGTTCAAACCTCACCTGGCGATATCCTGGGCGGTGACGCTGGCCCATGCTTTCTCGAGAAGTTCAGCGGCTTCCCGCACGTGAGGTTGGTGCCCTTGCGCCAGCCCCGTTGTCCCGGACTTCATCTTGCGCGCTTTCGCCTGGGCGCGAAGTGTGTCAGCCACGAACATGGTTGATATCTTCACATCGATCAGCTCCTTTCTGTAGACGACTTTCGTCTTGGCGATGACCCCCAGATCCATGGGCTGGTGTACGGAGGTGCACAGCGGAGGATAGGCCTTGGTGGTCACTTGCCCCCGGTCATCCACGAGATCAACGTGAGAGGAACAGCCGTCCATCAGCAGCAGCACAGGTTCGTGAGTGAAGCGCCGAACGAACGGGAGGAAGACTTCAAGCCACCACTTGAGGAACGTCGCAGAGTCGGACCACGCGTTGGCCGCGAGAAGTACTTCAGAGGTGAACCCCCGTCCTTGAAGCAGCGGGGTTCCTTTGCCTTCCCGATGATGGCCATGTCCACCTTCGCAGTGCCGTCGGCATTGCAGCACATGATGGCAGACAGTCGGTCCTTAAAGTACATGCTCTTTGAACCCCGCGCCGTCTTCCGATCCTCCGAGGTGGAAAGGTACGTGCGCCTGGGCAGGAGCTTCCACTGGAGGCCTGTCTCGTCGACGTTGAAGATGAACCTAGCCGGGTACTTCGCGCAAAGGGCCCTGATTTCGTCCATGCCCTCCCTGATAGCCGCCCTGTCGACGCTACCAGCCTCGCAATGAAGTCGCACGCTGTGGATGTTGTTGCGCTTCACGAAGTTCTTTGCCCACTTCTCGCCGGCCTTGAAGTCCTCGACCCTCGCCCTTACTGCTGCAGAAGTTGCGGTGTCAGCCAGCAGGGTTGTCCTGGCGGAACGGCCGAAGCTTCGAAGGACATCGCGTGTGACGGGCATCTTGGCCTTCCGGGCTTTGGCGAGCAGATAAAGAGCTATCGCATCCACCTGCCGCCAAAGAACGAGTTAACAAGCAGAAGGTCTTACCATTAGTTTCGAACATTAGCATGCATCCTTCACTGCTCGGCGCGGTCAGGCGGGACAACACAGCAGTCGGACCTTAAAGAGACAAAACAAAACACAAACAAAAAAAGGAATGGATTATATATACTATGTCTGCTGTACATATAATACGGAATACATAATAAAAAATAAGAATAGGAAAGACGCAAAGAGGGGGACATCAACAGCGGACTAGCCACACAGAAAGGAAAGGAGGACGAAAGCGGACATACATATGTGAGAAAACCGAGACAGACAAACAATGAACAGAAAAACTAAGAGAGGCAACATCTATTGTACCAGTGAAAAAAAAAATTAAGAACGACGAAAAGAAAAAAAAACATGGGTGAAAAAAAAGGCCAGTGAACAGCGGCCAGCAACAATTTTGAAAAAAAAAGGCGGGTAAAAGAAAGCTCACCTCCGGAAAGTTTCCCTTGCGCGCGGTTTTCTGGGTGCCGCCGCCTGCAGCAGTCGCAGCCTCCACCTTCTTCCGGTCAGCCTTCACAGTCCTAACAAACCGCTCCGAGCACCCGAAGCGGTCTGCAATCTGTACTTGAGAGACCTTCGCACCCAGCAGCTTGAGAATCTCAAGCTTCGTGTTGTTGTCCGGGCGCGCACGAACACCCCCCTTTTTGCTCCCACCGCTCTTGTCCTTCTGGCGTTTAGATGGTCCCGCCCCAGCACCGTCAGCTTCTGCCGCTTTGCGCTTGCCAATCCTGGTAACGCACGTGCTGCAAATACGGTGCGTCTCGATGTCGTCAAACACGCTGCCGCAATTGCCGTGGAGCCGCCCTCCACATCCTCCCTGGCAGACGTGGCCATGAGGGTCTTGCGGCGTTCTGTCCTGTTGAAGGCACAGTTCACCTTCCGCACAAGGCATGGTGCGCCTCTGCTTAGAGCTCTTAGGGTCTGCAACAGCAGGTGTACACTCCGTGACTGTGGCGTCTGTCCTCTGGTGTCGTGGTGTGTGTGTGTGTGTATGTGTGTGTGTGTTTATTATTAGCATCGACCGCGCTAACCGACTGGCCAATTAAAAGACGTCAGTGCCAGCGGGTAAAAATCAAGGTCCCTGGAAGGGGGCCAAAATTCGAAAAATGCGCAATGCGCTTGATGCGAATGCCAATACGACTCTCTCTACATGTTCTTTCACGAAGACACACATCTCAGCTACACAAATGCCCTCGCTCGAACCTAGGAAGCCACTGATGCAAAGAGCGGAGGGCAGCAAAAGGGTTATTTCAAGCCCAGCCAGGATATCGTGGTATGCTGCATCTCCCAATTTGATAATCGTACACTCCCAAGATCCAACAGTCATCGTGTCAGCAGCTAGATGACTCAAACAAAACAGCAACACATACACTGCCATAGCTCCACACATGCCCTCGTCCGAACCTAGCAAGCCACTTGGAAGTCACGAGGGAGCCAAGTCCTGCTCGCAGGTTCTCTTGGCTTTCCTTCAGGTGAACACGTCCAGGAATCCAGTATTCGCAGCCGCCGCAGTAGTACTGCTGTACTGTGTAGTAGAAGCAGGAAATCCAGGTTGTGCCCATCCGTTGTCCAAACAAAGATTTGTGATTCCGTGAGAGAAGGAGATACCACCGCCGTCGAAGGGTCGAAGGCACTGTCTGCCAGATGTAGGCTGTGAGATAGATGGAGTCATCTATGTGTTCTTAGCCTGCCCGCCCGTGAGGGTCGTGACGAGGCCGTGTGTGTGTGTGTGTGTGTGTCTACAGCAGCAGTGAACCGGCACTATTGGGGGGCACAGCGGCGCCCAACCGGCACTATAACGGGCCATCCCTTAATAGTGCCGGCCCGGAACTACTGAGGGCGCTGTCTGTGTCCAGAAATTTTACCGGCACTAAAGCGGGCCCCCCACTGTATAGACCCGTGACAAAAACACGTGCAGCACCTCCCTACGCAATTCCTTGCAAGATACCAGTACAACCAAATGGCGTCGCCGTCTGTCGCCATCATCGCGCTTCTCGTACGGTCGGCATAGATAGTATTGGCTGACGCTGTCAAGCTTGTGCTATTGATAGTGCATTCCCCAACAGTTGTGTCCAACTTTTCTGGGCATCCGTGAAGGAAACAATGTGTTCCGAGACCCCCCGCGTCAATAGCCCCTTCAATACTGACCTACCGTTTGGTATGTACACGTGGTCTCCTGTCATGCTCATGGCTACTCTCCACCCAAAATACGTGCCACTGTGTGTACCTTGTTGTCCCGAGTCTTCCAGAAAAATGTCCCTCCGGTAGTCCCAGTGTAGATCCGCACGACATCTTTTGTTAACATTTATCTCAAACTGTTCGCCTCTCTTCACGGCATAGAACGGCTGTCCAAACTTGTTCCCACTTGTACAACGCTGCCATCCTTTGGGTATCCTTTCCTTCGCCGCTTTTCTTGAGTTTTGGACCCGGGTACACCTCCGGCTGCAACGCATTGGAGAGCACCATATTACGCTCCGTGCTGGGCCCTACCATCTAGTCAATGGATGCAAAAGCTGTACATAGTAGCGGACCATACCTTCAGTGTCAAAAGCGATTTCTGGCCCTGGGCCCACCGCTTGGCCGTCAGCTGTAACCGTGTAGAGCCGAAAAATGTAGGAAGAAGAAGGGTTGAGACCAGTAACCTTGGTGCTGACCTCCGTAGACGAAGATTGTTCTGGTGCTATTGCAATCGAGCGACATCCTGCCCAATCCTGTAGCACGGCAACAGGACGAGGCACAGCACGTGACAGGTGACTAGGATTGTCGAAACTTGAGGAAAATGAGTTTTAAAAGGACGTGCAGGGTGCGTTCGGTCTTTAGTAGTCAAACTGATACAAGTAGGTGACAGCTGAGACCGAAACTCTTCTGCGAACTGCTGTCTGCCGGCCACACCACAATTTTTCCTTCTCGTCCATCCTACCTGCTCAAGATGTTAGTTTAATCTTTTCTTGTCAGCGACACCGTTTGAACCGAGGTCACGGAGGGGGTTACACGGAACTGGAATATATCCCTGAGCCCTCCCCCACAACGTCTCTCTGTGGTGTATGCCCTCAACTTGAGTCATGAGACGGGTTCTGTAAGTCCTCTCAACAATCATCCATGGCTTGTATACCCAAGCTGAGCGTTAAAATCAGCATCTAACCGATCAGCACTTTTTTGGCGGTAGCGTTGTAGACAACAGAAGACCCCCCCATCAGTCCAACAGCAACAACGTATTTAGGGCCGTTTTAAACGGACCGACTTTTTGTCAAAATTTTTGAAAGTGTCGAAAAAATGGAACCTGTATGTAGGCGTTTGTCCATTTTTTTCAAAAATATTTGGAACGAAGTTGGGCGCGAAAACTTTGCTCCACTTCGTTCCAACTTTTTGACAACCCTCTCAAAGTATTTGGAGCACTTTCCAAAGTACCCTTGCAGAGGCACGCGAGGGCTGCTGCGTCTGCACCACGAGTGCCCCTCACCGTAGAAAGTCAGCTAGGGTTGTGTGTGAGTCATGGCCGACCGTAGAAAGTGCGGCGCGCCTACAGATTCGAGCGGCTCTCCTCGCCCACGGGCACGCGCAATACAAAAAAAAAAAACGGCGGTCCGCCATGATGGCTTGCAGTTGTTGCTTCGCGTCCGCCGCTTTGTTTTTTCCTTTTCCCGGGGGGGTAGGAGCAGTGGTTGCCACCCCTCGCCGGCGGCCTGCTCCACCCTCGCTCTGAGTGTTGGTGGCGGCAGCGCCNCGGCCCTTACTGTAGTAAGAAGAGTTTTCTGAGAGCAGCGAGGGTTGAAAGTGGTGTTCACTGGGGCGCGCGTGATCGCTCCAGGTTTGTGCGGCGGCAAAACGATGCAGATTACTGATGACGGGAGCAGCGTTGGGTGAAACGGGTGAGACACATTCTTCAAACAAAATGTTCACGATGTAAGTTTTGGACACGACAGAGATTTTGAAAACCAGCTCCGTAGTCCAGCTTCGTACCACGCAAATGTTCACATGTCGGATAGATATACACGAAGTCTCAGTTTTCAATTTTTCCAGCGCCCGGTTGCACCAGTCCACGATATAATCTGCCCCGTTCTTACAGCAATGTACATGGCAAACCGAGCGTCTTGCTGTTTTCGACCCGCGCAAGGCATCTTGCAACGGCAGCAGCAAACATACATCATGTTTTCACGACCGACGGTCAGACGGGAGAGGACGGGATCGAGAACAAAAAAAATGCTTTGCCCGTTTGCATGACTACAGCAGCGAAGGCTATAATATTCTACACTCGTGTGCTACTGCAGTCTATTATTCATCTCTCACCGAAACAAGAATCTCCCGGAATTCCAGTTTATAGCCGGTGCCTTCGGCCCGCTCCCTGAAAATGCGATGGCCACCGAGTCGAGTCACAACGACTATCAACGAGAGGTGCAATAAGTGTTTTTTTCTGAAAATGTGCGTGTGCCTGTGGTCAACAACAAACCCCCATTGCTGGTACGTGCTGCTAGTTGATGCTGCTGATGCATATCAATACACCCGCGGTGTTCTAAGTGTGGGCGGGGGGAGAGAGGTCGTCGCCGAAATACAAAGAAAGTAGGCTTGGTTGTTACAAGCGTATGGATACTGCTGCTGTACATGGAACGTGGTACTCTCGATTACGATTTCCAAGAGAAACACTGCAAGACCCGTAGGCGAAGTGGCCACACTGACCACGAAAGAGTGATGGCGTCTAGCTCGCAATCCTTGAACTGCAGCTGTGGCACCGCCATCGCTCGGCCGTTGGGTAAAGCAGCAGCAGCAGTGAATAGTAGCAGATGAAAGCGGACAATATATTTGTTGGTTCCCGAGGCGTTCCTGGGGGGGGTGCCATCGACACACACCGGCACACCTCACCCGCGGGTGCGACGGGGCTAGTGCACCGGCCTAGGCTCCTCACGCCAGCCTCTCTCTCCTCAGTGTCTTCACTGCTGTAGAAGTGACAGCTGGACTTGAGTAAAGAGCGCAAGAACGATAGCGGTGGATTTGGACGTGCTCGCGCGGTTTACTTCAGACACAACGCAAGTGGTGAGTCGACGATCTGACGAAAGGAGTCAATCCCCGAGTCAGGAGCTCGACACACGCCATGACGGCCGTTGTACTAAAACAACGATGCCCGCTCGCACTCATTGAAGGAGAACATGCATGGTGTTGGTAGGTAGAGGGCTTTAGCTGGCCTCGTGCTGATGATTTGTTGCCCAGTTGTCTCTTTGTTACCTATACTGCCTGTATACATGATGAGCGAACAAAACATGCTGATTCAACGATGCGTACCTTGGACACGCAGACACACGCATTCATCTTGCAACCCCCACGAGAGATATCCAACTACACTGTAGCTGCTATGCTTGAACGATACGGGAGCCATGAAGCTGTCAGTTTGTGCGTGATTGGCATCACGCGTTCGCCGCGTGTTCTTGCGCTTTTTCCCTCACTACCCTGTGCACCGACGGTTTAAGAGGCTTGAGCTATGGCCACAGCAGATGCTCCGGTTTCGGCTGCTGCGAAGGATGCCCAAGCACAAGTGCCGGAGTTTGTGGAAGTGTATAACGAACCGCTGCACCCCACCGTGTTTGAGAACGAGTATGTAAGGGTTCTTAAGGTCGACTGCCCCATGAACCAAGAGACGATGTATCATCGGCACAGTCAGGACAGCTTCTTCTTGTTCTTCAGAACCGCTCAGGTTGGACCGATTGCTCTTGGCACTGCCAGCGCGCAGTTTGGCAGTGAGGTAGCAATTCGAGCATCTGCAAACAAATGTGACCAGTTATTTTGGTTGAACAGCATATACTGTAGTGTGCAATGCAGCATTTGAAGAGTGTCGCGGCACGTGACATGCTCTATCGGTTCTCGCCGTTGTTTGTCCTGCTGTCTTGTTTGATGCGTCATGTGTGCTGCGACATGCTGCTGTACTGCTGTGCTCAGATTCGCAACGAGGTGGTGGGAAAGGAACCCTTTGAGGTGGAACTAGAAGCGGGGTCGTTCTACTGGGGAGATCATCTGGCCAATCCCATCATCCACAAGGCGAGGAGAGCAACAACAGCCACAGCAGTGTTGTTTGGTCGTACAGATGAAGCGCCTCGCCCGCTGATGGCTAGCTTTTTTATTCATGAGTATCCCGTGTCTTGTTGATCGTCTTGATTTCATGTTTGATCCCACGCAAGAAGCATATTCGAGAGAGGGGTGGAATGCCACCAACTATCGTACAGAACCAGCGGATGTTCATGTTGGATTCGGTATGCATCTGCAGAGTGTCAACGCCAGAGGTTGCAAAGGGCACGATCGAACGGAGAGAATCTAGGACTCCAAGCAAACATACCGATGGTATGGCTATTATACATACAACTCTTTCAAACAGCGATGAAGGTGTTTAGTGGATACAGCAGTAGTGCCAGTTAAAAGAGACTGGCGTGTTGCTCTTGTTGGTGGTGTCGCCCCCGGAAAACACTTTTAAATAATTCGAAACAGGATTGGCTCGGGGGGTGGGTCGCTGCCGATCGTAGTTGTAAAGCAATCTCATCTTCCCCAACCTGCTGCTGAACAAATACGCTTGGACATTACAGATGTTGTAGGTTCTTCGGTACGTTCGAGACGCCCGCTTGTCGAATTAGATATAGGGCGTTGGACACATGTATCTGCTCTTCCCTGTTGGTGTTGAAGGTGATTCATTTGGATCTTCTGTGCGTTCCGTTCCGTTCCCAAAACATCTCGTGCTTTACAAGCCCAAACCCTCCCAAGCGTTCACCCCGAAAAAGCACTGCATGACTTATATATCTGTTTTCAGGTCTGCGTGGGCAACCGCAAGCTAGATTGCATGGATATCGAGATCAAGGTGGATCGCCCCAGACCCGCAAGCGTCAGCCCCGCCCTCCCAAGCACCTCGCAACGGGACCTATGCTTCGAAAACGGTGTCCTGCGTGCCTACCGGGTAAAGCTTGCCCCTGGGGAGTTCATCGGCAGTGTCTTCGATGCGGGAGGTGGGAAGGGGTCGATGGTGCCGGTGCCGTTTGGGTACCTCGCTGTTGCCATGACCATCGCACAGTTGTCGAGCGGGGAGGTTAAGCCTGGCGACAATTGGTGGTGTGGCAAGTCCTCGGGAGACATTTCTGCCGGTGAAGCTGGCACTACTGCTGATGGTGCATGGAGCAACGTTGGAGAGGAAGAAGTGGAGGTGATGATTCTCCAGCCAATGTAGGAGCACGACCAACCGTCGTCGTTCTGAGGAACACGTGCTTTCGCACAACTCTCCCTGTATATGTATATTTATTTTTCTCCCATCATTAGACTCTGTCGTCTGCCCCTCTGGCCCCCATCCTCCACTTCTACCAGCGAGACGACCTAACCGGGGCCACATAGGAGGGGGGGGTTGGACCCCCTCCTGCGGTTCCTGCCTGAGATATTTCATCGCGTGAAGGGTACAGCAATCCCTTCCCTCCCGACTTATGAAGTCGATCAAGTTTACCAACAACGAGCTTTGCAGCGCGTCGCTTCCAACGGAGACCAGGATTAAATTAGCGAGAAAAAACTGTGTGTGTGGTGGGCTGTTGGCTTTTTTGTGACGCAGGGGTAGAGAGCATGTGTAGATAGGTGAGTCTCGCGGTGATGAAAGTATTGATATAGTCGTTGTTTTGTGTCCCATACAAAAGGGGGGGGTTAGGCAGGATGAAGTACATTGTTTTGCGGGCTGATTTAGGGACAGAACGTCATCGATCGGTGCGTGTAAGAAGGACACGACCTCTCCCCTCTCGATGTAAAAAAGTCTGAAAGTTGCGTAACTTCAGAGTTTGCCTTGTTCGGCCTAGCGTGTCGAGCGGAGAAGGTTGGTCCTATGAACATGTCTTGTAGTAACCGACGGTCATCATCCGACGTGTATCACCCGAGGCGTCGGAAGTTTTGGGACATGATCACGAGATTTGTACTGTCGCGTTTGAGTTGAGTGTTGGGTCCTCCAATCTTGTCGTAGGTCCTACCCAGTTTGGGAGGTAGTCAGCCTGTGGTCATGGAACAAGTCGCGCCGGTTGGACCAACACAGTTGTGAAACTACTACTGTATGTTCCGAGCAAGATCAATGTGCGGTTGTTTGAATGTGATGAGGCAACAGAGTTCCGGTCTTCTCGTTGACTTTGAATGCTTCACTTGTTTCGTTTCGCCGGATCCCACTTCGAAATCCCGGGTTTGTGCCGGTTTTCAGACTGGTTCCCTTCAATCGCAGGCTCGAACTTGACTGAACGCTCGACCTGTGTTGTCATCTGAGTGATGACACCGAGCTCAAGGTTCGAACAGCTTCGTAGCCATGATCACGCAGATCAAAGACGTCTCGGCTCTCTACAAATAGAACGTCAAAGCAGAAAAAGAAAAGTTTGGTTGAATGCGGCATCCGTCATGTACCCATGGTTTGCTGCCGGGTACACACTGGTGCGGAAGGGTTACACGTAGATTTCTCCTAGATGTCAACCCATCGGCATATCTTCAGGAGGCGCGTGTCCGGAAGAGTAGCATCGTGTGACAAAGAGACTTACCAATTCCTGTTTTCGTGAGGGTGCGTAACACTGCTTTCCGGATCGCCGTCCTTTGCTGTGGGGATGAGGGAAAATATCACCACACAGGTACGTGGCGAAAAGCATGATGGCGTGTGGTGATGGCAGACGAATAAAACTTTGAAACACACACATGCGCGTCGTCGAGAGCACGACCACCGCTCGCACTGCCAGTCAGTTCGCTCGGCGCACACAGGCGCGGTGATGCTGCTAGCATGCAGCTGAGGCATGCGCACCTTTGGTGCAGCAGCAATACGATGAACCCGCCATAAATGACTGGAAACAAACCCGCTGTGTTTGAAAAAAATCATATTTTTTCGAGAGCAGCAGTCAGCTCAGCACCTCCCTTAAAATCCCAAATTTCAAATGCTCAGCATCACCAACCGAGCAACCTTCAACATCCCAGCCACTTCCAACACAAGCAGTGCCAACGCTATCCCGCCACATCCGCACGCGAGAAAGAAAGGGCGCGAGCCCGTGCATAATCACGCAAGTGACAACAAGGGGTCGATTGGAGATGAACATCCCCCCCTTCCCTCCCATCCTAGAGCCAACACAGCAGAGAGACGAAACCGATCGATTCGAGAGGTCCGGTCCCGGCAGCAAAGTGAACCCCGTCATCAGGAAGCAAGGAAGCCTTGAGACGAATCCAGTCTAAGCGAGACGGATGAGATATATCATTTGAGCAGCTTCTTGTGCAGACCGGGGGGAAGCGATTGCGTGAGCTTGTCGGCCTTCTCCTTGTCGGTGACGCACAGGGTGTACAGGTACTGCGCGCAGCAACACATACAGCGTTCACAAGGGAGAGCAGAGAAGAAGGGGGAACAGAAACAACGGGGTGAGGGAAGGAGCTGAAACATCCATAAAGCACAGCACGAACGAGAAGTGACAGGAATGGCGAGGGATGAGGACGTGAATAATGAGAAGATACGAGGTGGACTTGCCGCGAGTCAAGCACAACACGAACGGAAAAATATCAGGAACGGCACGTGAGGAGGTGTATGACGAGAAGCCTGGTGACATCGTCCTAGTGACATTATAGGGATACAGGTGGACTACTACACACGTAAAAGTCGAGCCCAGCTGGGGGAACACGAGAACAACGGTTCGGGGATGATTTAGATGGCTGAAAATCATACCTTCCCAGATAGTGCCAACTGATGCGCATGCAAGTTGCACAAGTCGCCAATGCCTTAGCCTGCTTCCCACACATCGGGGTGGACGTTTGTCTCCAAAAGGCAAAACGCAAACCACAGCTGTCGCCCTCCATCGAGAATCTGACCTTCAAATACATTTCTGTGGGAGGCTTCCGATATGAGATAGGGGGTGCGTAGACTTGGAGATCACTTGTCCATGCATACTACATGGCTTTTTCTGCCGGTATCTTCTCAACGCCAAATTTTGAGACATGAGATATAAATTCTAGCAACCAACCGGCCGATGTCAGCACAACAAAAAAAAACAAGCAATAAAATGACGGAGTATTGTTGCACGTGCCAGCAGCGTTGCCGCCTGAAGCATATACCCACGTGCTTCACGAAAGAAAACTAAATGTGCACCTGAATTGATGTACACTGGAGGCGACCTTCTGTAACTGTAGAACGATTAAAGTAAACATCCGCAAGAAAACCACAAACGGGTGCGGGCAAAAAAGGCTCAAGTGAGTGTACGAGCAGTCGTTTCTTGCCTGTCCTGAGCACCATTTCCCTTGTAGAATACGGAAGATCTGCACCTGAACCCTGTGAAACCAAGCTGCTGAGGCACTTACGTCTGACATCCAGGCAACAGTGTGCTGCAAGCACTGCGGGGAGGACAGCATGTGGGAGTAATTTAGGCATCTTGTGACCAACTCCACTCACCCTGGAGCAGCGGATCTTGAACTTGGTTGAGTGAGTCGCCTTGTTGTTCTTGATCTTCACAGACTTGGCATCGCGGCTACGTTGGGAAGCACAGTCACGGCGGGAGCAGAGCACAGAGCACACGAACAGAACGGCAACCACATTAGACACGGAAGGAGGGCAATAGAGGGCCATACCTGGTCTTGCCAAATTTTGGAATCCGCCACGCTAGCGATAAACATCGTTGTGAGAGAAGGACGTGTGCGATCGATGGTGGTCTAGCGCCGACAATGCAGACACGGTGAACTGGAGCAGCAATCGGCATACGTCTCTGTTGGTGTCCTTGTCGGTGTTCTTTGACGTCGTCGATTCTCGCGTTAACGTCAACCCAGCAGACGAGTGCGGCCCACCCAGGTCAGCAGGTCAACCCAAAAACCCACGTCTGCAATACATATCAATAACCACTCGAGGCGCCGCTTTGGTTCCGCTCAAAAACAGCGCGTGCGGATCACCCGTGCGACAAGAAGCTCTCCATCTAAGAGCAACTGCTGGCGTGTAATGTTACAACTGCCGCATTCTTTGTTCTTGCGTGAGCGTGTATTCGAGCACATCTCTCATCGATGACGGTGCCCTGAGGTAGCACGTAGTAGCGGCTGGACATGGCCGGTATGGCGGGAGTGATTGCTTTTTTCGTTAGCAGCATACATCTACTACCGGTCGGGGATGCGCCTTCCTATTGAAGAGCCACAGTCCGAGGTCGCGGAAAGACGGTACACTCTTGTGCATGCCTTCAATGATAACTTGTACCTGAACTTGTACCTGAAGTTAAGTTGGTAGTTAGGATGTGCCAAGTCAACAAGCGGCTGAAGAGCTACTTACAACGGTAGGACCTTGTTACGGTGGGACACGCCAGAGAATTCCAACGTTTCCAATTCTCTACCAGTGTGTTTCTTGCTGGAACAAGGTGGAGCGACAGCTGTCGAATTCTAATCGTGCAGCCAGGCAAGTGCTTGGGGTTCCAAACGTAGGATTCGTCCGTTGGGAAACTAACTAGCTGTCACATAGCGCTGCTGCGCGTTTCAATTGGTGGGGCGCTCTCTCGTTCATGTTTCCTCAGATGCAGAAAATGCTCCCTCCCTGTAAACACGATAACAGGGCATATCTGCGGCAGTTACGAGTCAGACAGCGGTCGCCATGTGTCGTGGAGGGTGTGTTCATTTCCTTGCAAAACACTTACGGGAGACTGCTGTCCCCTGCTGTGCTAACGTACCAACCCAATCAACCGAAGCACCTACCCAGAGTCATTCAGGTGATTGGAAACAATTACAACTGCATGTTGGATACACGGCTGTGTGCGACAGTTGGGGGAGGGAAGGCGCACTTAGCATGTACGCCGCGCCCCCTCTATTACCGAGTACGGCAACAACGCCCCCCCCGGGGTGGCGCCGTACAAGCAGCAGGGGACAGAGTGATTGAAGGGTGGGAGTCCATCGTGAACGCAACGGCAGAGAGAGTAGTGGGAACGAAGGTGTTACGATG